>JASANE010018663.1:0-11121 GCA_030248225.1 Trileptium ribeirensis | reverse complement strand
AGCATGAAAACTGGCTTTTTTTGTTTGAACACTCGGTCGCACAACAAGTTGTTGACTCTTACGTCACAACAAGACTATTTTATATCAATTGTTTCCCTCGATTTTGGGTCACACCACTCATTGTGCCTATAACTCAGCATGTATTGTGAGATCACCACGTATTTTAAACTATCTTTTCAAGCTACTTTTCTAGATAGCAAGACAACAATTTTATTTTTAAATAATTCTGAGTAGCAAGATATCCTTTTCGACGAATCTAGAAACGTAACTGAACATTGAAGAAACGATGAGGGATTTTTTTCAATTTTGCGGCACAACAGGTAAGAAATGTACATATTTATTTTAGTAAATGCCTTGTTCATTACTAATATATAGCGTCCCTACGGTAACTATTAATTGCATACTTGATTTATAGCGTCAGCGAAAATTGTCGCCACTACAACTAGTATGCGACCTGCTGTTTCGTGATCTGTCATAGGTGAGCGACGTCCTTTAAATGTGCCTGCAGGCAGAATGCCAAAGATCGGTTTTTGCTTAAACTAATACAGTAGTTTGACACTTTCCATAAAGCATTTCGAGAATCATTCGTGCATGTTGACTCATGAAAGTTTAGGGTCTGGTAGACATGACATATTTGACTTTTTAATGTTAACATATACATTCAAAATCGATTATACATCTGTAAAGAATGCTAGTTGTTAGCACAATTATATTTCTTTGAGTAATTGATTTTATCGCTACAACATTATATAGTGGCTTAATTGATTTTGGCACATGATTATAATTATTGAAAGCTATATCAAATTTTTCTTTCAATCCGAATTCATGGTTTTATAGTACTAATTTATCAGTAGGACGGAGTCGAGATAACAACAATTATAGTATAATATATAATTCTAACCTTGCGATGGATATAATCCTTTATTTTAATATTTAATATTTTAATTAAGAGAAATGTTTTAGCGATTTTTTGTCTATTTTTAGTTTTTCGACGCAGTGATTGTACCAGTTTTGGAACGTGATTGATAGTTTATATTAGTCTATATTCGCTGTGGTGTAATATAGTTTATGTGAAGCTGGCTAAACCTTGCAGTATGGTGTATTCAGAGATATTGCTGGCAAAAATTCAAAATTAATTTAGTGAAAATATAGCATGTACCATAAGTATCGCCCCAACTTCAGACTGTTGCTGAGACTGAGATAATACACTTACAACCCTCACACTTTCTGGAACTATAACCGAACATATTATAAATATCTAAGTATAACAAAATGTCTGTTACTCGACTTAATTGGGTTGATCGGATAACTACAGTATGACTGTGTTCAGTTAAACAAAATTGCAGTGAAGCTGCGATACAGTGGTCTCGGCATTTGTTTTCACAGCCTCCATATCATAAAACTATTGCTTCAATTAATATAATATTTGATCTAACAGGTTCCTTAAGTTGACTTGCCAGAACATGGAGACCACCGACGGCATCTGATGATACTGCGATACCTGATATTTCCTATCATTTTGATAGTCCGACAATGTTTAATTTGCCGTTGTGCTGTTGAAACCGGCGTCAACAAATGCAACGTTTCCCTAATTATTTTAAGTCTGAGTCTAAACCCTTTTAAAGTGACGTTAATTGATGCTCTGAATGAGAATAATTATGATCGCAAGATTGAATTGTGTGAAAAAATGGCTACACCGTCTCGAAGATGACCCAGCTATTTGGTTTAGCTGACCAAGTTATTTGGTACGACGAAGTAATTTTATACTGAACTGTCACGTGTTAACAGGCATAATTATGTTTATTGGCAAAAGAAGAAAACCATCATGATACAATAGAACACCACAAGAATGCCTCTTGTCTGACTGTATGGGTCGGCATGCGGTCTGGTGATTTTCGGGCCGTTATTTTTCTATGGTACTGTGGTGGAGACACTCTAAATGAATTTTATCTTAATAATGAGCAGTTGACGAATATTGACAGACTTCACTTTATCATGATGGCGATACTCCTCAGTACGCAGTGGGTTTAAAAACCTTCCCTGCCGGGCGCCGAGACCCGATCGAATGGCCTGCTCGTTGTCCAGATCTAACCCACGCTGGGATTTTTCTGCGATAAGTATTGAAGGACATTGTATACAAACGCTAGCAACAAACCCTGTTGTGTCTGGAAGATGCTATATCTGAGGAGCTCTCCCTTCTGGATCCTGACATTGTCCGATAAGTCTGCCGAAGTGCCAAAGTTTGCACCGGAAGAATGCATTGATTTTGGAGGCGCCCAGATTCTCACTTAGAGTAATGCGGCCTTCACGTTATAATGTCCCCAACGTTTGGAGCCTATGTACACGACGCAGTATCAGGCTCAGGCACACTGTTGACAACAGGATGTCTTAGACACCCCATGTTTTTAATAAATTTTCTCAAAAGTAGCTAGTTAGGCGTATTGCCAGTTGCTGTTGTTCTGCACACGTGTCTGCTTGCAGCTTTATGGACAGTGTGCGGCATTATTTCATCAGCTTTCATATGGCCTAGATACAAATATAGAGCATTTTAATAAAACAGCACAGTTGACTAATAAACCTCATTATCTGCATACAGTGTCTGTTACAGTTACTTCGGGCCAAATTTTCAGCTAAGGGTGTGTGCGACACTGTAAAGAAAAATACAGCAGTTAGGGGTATGTCGTACACCTTCGGCAATTGATTTACAGTGTGGGTGTCACCTTGACTGTCAATACGGTAGGTTCGAAACTACAGGGAGACAAAAGTTCCAAACAGCAGGGACATTATAACGTGAACGCCACATAAGTATTATATATCACAAACCTAGGTCATATATGAGAATACGTGCATACCAAAACGATTTAGATATGTCTATTATTGGGCGTGCTGGGTCACTTTAATGCTGGGGCGTTAGATATGGGACACCATGTACTTTACAGCAAACATGCCGAAACCATCGCGATACGAGGACAAATGCTGATGCCGACTTGTATTTATAAGAAACTATGGAATTCTATTAAAATTAATATTTTACATGCACAAGTCTGGTATAACGGTCAGTGAGAATATTTAGTGTTAGAGGTGATAGTTAATTTTTCGATAAAAATATAATTTGTCTATTTTAAAGCCTGCTTTCACGGCTGCTTAAAGGTCTAGAAACAAACGTTTATAAGTATGCAAAATGAAGCAGTAACAATATGTCACAAACGTCACGTTTTATCTATTGATTAACATAGTTCGAATGCATGGCTGGAGTTGTTTGTTTCTTCAATGAACACACGCCTTATTCTATCGTATACAGCCTGGAGCGCTATACATATTTTTACTTTTTTCACTATACAATTTTCAGCGCCATTTTCACTAGAATGGACTGTTAATGTAATATTTTTTAAGTCAAAAAAGAATTATGGACACCCGAAATACGTCATACACCATTCGACATGGCTTTGTCAGAAAATTTGAGCGCACTCGGCTCGATTCGTGCGTCAAGATATGACAATTCTTTGCAGGAATGAAGACAATATGTTACTGATGCCTGTTAAACAACTGATTTAACTTTATCAGAGTAACAAATGCCCGTTTCATGTCCCTGTGATCTGAGACCGCATACCTAATGACCTTACTTCCTTTACGATTGCAGCGAATCTGCTCACATTAATGATGGTGGAATCGATCGGAAGAGATATGGTCAGATCTCGCGCCAAAGTGTTACGTGGTAATGTGTATCATGTGTTAAGCCAAGAAGCTTAATTTGAAATTCATTTGAAGCAGATTAGAATCCAGGAGCACATTTGAAAATCAAAAAGTCACAGCTGAATTTGAATTTATCTGAAGAAAATTTGAAGCCTGGACAACATTTGAAAATCAAAAATATTACAGCTAAATCCGAATTCGTTTGAAGCTGGAGCACATTTGAGAACCAAGAATTTGGATTCATTTAAAGCAGACTTGAAAGCTAGAGCACATTCGAAACTCAAAAAATTACGAATGAATTTGAATTTATCTGAAGAAGATTTGAGGACTGTAGCATATTTGAAAACCAAAAGTTTGAATTCATTTGAACATGATTTGAAGGCTGGAGCACATTTGAAAATAAAAGTCACAGCTAAGTTTGAATTCATTTGAAGCAGATTTTAAGGCTGGAGCACATTTGAAAATCCAAAAATCATAGCTAAATTTGAAAACCATGTTACAGCATGCGATCGCATTAGTAATGATGTGGTATAATTCACTATGTACATTGCGGCAAGAGGTATAATAGATATTTTGTTTTAAGCGTATTGGCATTTTGGTATGCAAGATTTTAATATTTAACCCTTTTCGTCCACCAAATATTGACGATTTTGTATAATGCTTAACAAAGCTTTGTGCCATAGATGAGTCGAATAGCAATTTCTCGGCTCCGGTTATAGCGACACCAGTCAATGATCCATTACAAACTTTACTTTCATAAATTTCAAGGATTTTCGCGTACAGACAACAAACGTTGATTTGTGCAGTATTTGACTGAGTTGGAGCAATACTTTGCATTACACAACGTTTCCTTTAGTGCAAAAGAGCCAAAGTTTCAGACTCTAGGTCGGCTCTTTTTTCAGACTTTTCGTGAAGTACGTCCTGCTATTCGGCTTGGTTCTTGCAATAGAAATCCAACCTTGGATCGACTCATAGGGTCATTTTAATAAAAATTTACGTTTCAACAGATAACATAAGAGACAAACGACTTGCTTTTAGAGCTTTTAAGAGCCGAGCCGAGGTCATCTCGGTTGTTCTTCCTGTTGGCTGACTATTGTACTATACATCAACTGTTAAAATGATGTTTGTTGTTTTAAAACGATTACTTTCAAGAGGCGACCACACGTTTCCTGGATACACTAGGCCCAGATGAGCTGTCGGAGACACATCTTAGGTTCGGGTCTTGAGATATCATTGTAGGCTCTGCTCTAGAACTAATCCAGGCTGAGCCGAGACAAGCCGAGACCTCATATTGTTATGTATCGTCCGTTTTGTATGAAAATGTTAACCTGTTACCATTCATGTAGTTCATGCCATTCATGAGTCACTCCTACGTAAAAAACGTAAAGAAATATATTACTTTTAGGGCAAAAATCTCTAACATTTATTACGCAGTACAATGTTATATATAATTATAATAATCTGTCCATCTAGTTATACCTCTAATATGTTTGTAACTCTAATATGGTTGTTCGCTAAATAACAATACTGTTTCGAAACTAACAAATTCAGCGATTCGGGCTACATCTCAATCCTGATTCAACTCCGTAAGCTCTAAACTTCAGCATGGCGACACAAAAACGAAAGAAGTCAGAAATTAAAGTAAGTTTTTTTCATTTAGTTTTGCGCAGTAATTATTAAGTTAATGTAATAATGCAGGATAACAGAAATTGTCGGGTAAAAGTGACATTTATGGTGTATCAAGTGACTTGGCTGCAATATTTTTTATGATATTTTATGTGATGCATTTTGGCACGACAAATTTTTCTTATCTGTGTACTTTTCCGCCTGTCGTGATGGAAGTAAGCAACAATACTTAATGCTGCTATCCTAATATTTTCATACATTCATGTTTGCAAATGCGCAGCGGTGTGTTGACTGTGAGATTGTCTCGCGGTGTTCGCACATATACTGTTGTTTGTTCGCTTTGTGAGGTTCCTTATGCAACCTTTATGGCTGTGGTGTTATAATCTTAATCCTGGTTCAAATCGATGCTTTGCTTTTTGTTGGATATAAAAACAACGATCAGCCAATATACTCAGTAGTAAATTTATATAGCATGAAGCAGATAAATACGTTGCAACTGGTCGACCCGATTAGGCCTGATTGAGAATCTCCAACTTGATCGAAACCGAATCGAATGATGTGGTGCAAAATGAATGCTGATACACACCGCACACGGTAGGCCCAGAATTTGGCTGTACCGGAACAGTTCGGATAGGCTGCAATGTCACCACAAATCGGTTCGCATACGATATGAAAGGATCAAATCAGATGCAATATGAGCATGGCATATATCTTACATGAAACATATCGCAAGCCCAACATTACGGAGGTTGCGTAAATCGTCGACAGTACATGACCGACTGTTGCAAAAACGTGTAACGTTGCATACGTTTTAATGATTACAAAAAATGAGCCAAATATACTTTGCGAGAGACTTTCGAGCAATACTGTAAAATTAGTTTTTGACTCAGAGTAATTACCCATGTTTTTGAATTATTGATCATTTTGAATATTTGTATATGCTTTCAGCCTACTTTGTATGATTTGACTCCTATCACCTTAAAAATGCCTTCATTCACTAAGTCGTGGTATAAAATAAAAAAATTCAATATTCTGGTATATGCAGTGTAGTTGGGATCAGACTACCTGAAGCGTTTCATGTTTAATATTGGTTAGTATAACATAGATACTCTAAGTAGGCCATATATCATGTAAAAATAACAATATACACATTATGTAAATGAAAATTTAATATTTCATACAGCGAGCAGTGTCGATAACCGTTGCCTCAACTATTCGGCGCGTATGAGATTCAGAGTGGTAACTGGAGCCACCAGTGGAGCCCCTGCAGTCGGTCATTTATAAATGACATTATGTATAATGTAAAATGACATGGTTCGTTGGTATTAATTTTAAATCATCATTCATCGTCTTGCTTAAATAATGATTGATCAATGTAGTTCCCATTGGTAATCTACATTATTAATATAAGCCTTGCGCACATTCATTCCTAATTTTACATATATGAAAATGAGAACAATTGCATAATTTTAAAAGTCAGTTTTATTCGATATTATGTTTTCACGACTATAACAAATACGTGGAATGTTCGAATCTCACTCCGTAGATAGTTGCTATATTTTATCATGTTAGCTGTGAAATTATACTAGCAGTGACGGTGGATATTTTCTGCACAGGCGCGATCAGTAATCACTAGGGTTCGCTATCGACAATGTTTTTTGACTAATTCAGCAGAACGCAAGATTGACACTTGTATTCTAGTTTTATTTTTTGGCAAAATATATAGCATTCATTTGCGATACATATTATCGTTTATGTTAAACACCGCGATGTCCTAGTCGTAGAGCATTCGCTTGGAGTGCTTGAGGTAGCAGCTACAAAATACGATTTTTGCGGCGTAATAATAAAGACTTTTAAAATAGTTCATGCGTAATCGTAACTTGCTTAATGGCTCATCGTTTATAGATAACCTATGAAGTAAAACATCATAGATCGAATTATTATGGATATCCTTCAGGCCTGATATCGTGTACAAATTCATGGGAAAATTAAAAAATAAATATAGTCACGCTCCAGACGAATTTTCTAAGTCCTTCTTAAAAGAACACCGCGTTGAGTTGTGTAACCCACTTTCTCATATTTTCGAACAATCATTTATAAATGGCGTTTTAGCTAACATGTGGTCCTGTTCGGATGTTGTACCCATCTATAAGAAAGGATCTACATCCGAACCACTATCGGTCAGTTTCACTCTTATCGAACTCTTTCAAGCTTATGGAATCGATAGTTAATGAGCAATTATTAAATTACATTTCATCAAACAATTTAATAGCAAAAGGCCAGCACGGTTTTCATGCAAAGCGTTCAACTTGTACACAGCTTTTGGAATGTTTCGATGACTGTACCATTTCACTGGATCTGGGAAATTTAGTTGATATTGTTTATATCGATTTTACCAAAGCCTTTGATATAGTATCGCACGAAAAATTATTGCACAAACTTTCATCGTTCCGTATTACAGGCCATTTCAAAAAATGGATCGAATCTGTCTTGTTTCGTGTAAAAGTAAATGAAACTTGGTCTAAATATTATCCAGTAACTTCAGCTGTACCGCAAGGCAGGGTACTTGGTCCTTCACTGTTTCTGTTGCATATAAACGATATCAATAATTATGTTATGCCTAATGTTAATTGCAAAATTTTTGCTGACGATGTTAAACTCTATGTTCATTACTCTCCAAATGGTACCGATCAACAACAATCCCTCCAAAACACGTTGACTTCAACTGAGCAGTGGGCACAAAAATGGCAACTTTCAATATCTGCTCCCAAATGCAACCTGTTGCGACTTAGAAATCCAGTTGCCGAAACAAATTACATTTTACGTGACGAACTTTTACCAATCGTTAAGCAATGCAGGGACCTATGTGTTTATGTCAGTCACAATCTGAAAAGCAGTTCTCATTGCAGAGTTGTGGCTAAACGAGCATACCAGACTATAAATATTTTATTCCAATGTTTTCTGATTAATAGCGACCGTGTCTTGTTACGGTCCTACGTCACTTATGTATTACCAGTGCTTGATTATACTTCTCAAGTCAGGTCTTCGTATCAGCTAAGTGATATTGACTATATTGAGAGAGTACAAAGATATTTTACTCGCCGTTTATTCACCAGACTAGGGTGGGCAAAAGTACTTTACAAGGAACGGCTCAGTATTTTAAATCTTGAGCCGCTTGAACTACGGCGACTTTATCTCGATCTTACCATGGTCTACAAAATTTTAAATTCAGATACTGATGCCTGCAAATACATGCTCAAAATTTCAGGTGTATCGCAAACACGTGGACACTCACTGAAAGTAATAAAAAAGAATTTCAAAACGAATATTTTAAAGTAATCTTTCGGAGTTCGGGTAATCAATGCCTGGAATTCGTTACCCGAACTCATCTGCAATAACCTCTCGTCCGCGCTTCTAACTGTAGGTCATTCAAATTTCGCTTAAAAGATGTCGACTTGTCGCAATTTGTGCATTACGATAGGAAAACGTGACCAATTTCGAGGCAGTCCCTCTAGCCTCCAAAAAATTCGTCGAAATACAAAATGTGGTTACCTTTTTTCGTGCAACTTGTTAGTGCAAGTAAGGTGCATGTCAGACCTAAACAGTGTCTTTCAAATTTTTCTTTTTACAAATCTTACTTTTGCAAATGGTACATGCATCTCTACGTGCAGTGGCTATTTAATGTTATCAATATTATCGTTTCAACTTATGATCAGTTGTAAGTGGCTCTATGCCCTTTCTGATCTTATCTGTTTATTTACCACATGTCAGTCTATTATTTTTGTATAACAGGATCTTTCATCTGGTCTATATCTCACAGAGACAGTGTGAGTATTGACAATGCATAACAGTTCTTTGTAATAAGGCTGGCTTGACCGGTAATAAACTATGTTGTTGTAAAATAATTTTATCTCATATCGCCTAGCCACGAAACTTTCATGGTGACGGGACCAGCCTTCGAGTTGCATCTCACTGGTAACCAGTTTACTTTACTTATAAACAAATGGAAGCTATTAAGTTGGACTAATTATCGATTAGGTGATGCCAATAGTTCATAAAGAAAACTTTGATTATTTTATAAATTGCGAAATTTTTTATTGTGACCCTTCGATATAGCAGTACTGATAACGGAATCACATATACTTATATATTATATCTATATATATGAACATCGATGTTGCGATGAAACGAATGCCTAGCCTGCGACGAATGTGACGGTCGGATTCATTATCAATGCGCCGATATTCCCGCCGAGTTAGCTCGTAAAATCGATGGCAAAGACCGCATCCTGGTTCTTTGGAACAAGTGCCTCATTTTACACCGAGATCGTCGCAACAATCGTAATATATCACATAAACAAAGCGCACCAGAAAACGATACCAACAACGAACTAAGCATTTCGCTGCTGTTGAAACTTCAGCGAGACGCCTAAACCCTATAATACTCGGTAAAGTCAACATCCGATGCAATGGAACCGATCACTACTGCCGTAAATCGTCCGCAACAACCGCCGCTGTGCCGTCAACGACACCACCAGTATCTGATATCACATACGCCAATATCGCTTCCCGTAATGTGTCGTCTTTTGGCCAAAATACAACTTCTACCGCAACGGACGATGAGGAGGCAAACCGAGCAGATGTATCGTCATTAGCGGACTAGCCGAACTCGGCGACGATTTAGCCGAAGCAACAAAGATCGTTAAGTTGTTAGATCCTTCCGCCACGGTTGAGCAAGTATTTAGAATGGGACTACTACATCCCCCAGGACGCCGAAATGTCATGCAATCTAAACGGCGGCCACGACTCTTTAAGCTACGATTACCCTCTTCTAGCGTGGTCAATTCAGTGCTCAACAAAGCTCGCACACTTCGCAACCATCCCCAGTACCGGTCAGTTTTCATTCGCCGCTCAATGTCTGAAAAAGATCGGAAACAAATGCTGCGCTTCACGCTAAAGCAAATAAACTCAACCGTGAACTTGAAAATGAATGCAACCACTCTGACAAATATGTCGTAGTTAAAGAAAAATTGGTAGATTTTAAAGGTTGTTCTCGTGTGAACGGCCACTTAATTCGTGGGAAATATTCGGAAATAAATTACTCATACTCTTCTGTAGTAGGAAAACTATGTGTATCTTTAAACTAGTTGAAAGGGTTGCTCCAATGAAGCCCAATTATAATCCGAATGCAAAAACATTTGACAGAATAACTGAAAATGAAAATCAGATCAGATGTCTACATCTAAATGCTCGTAGTCTCTGTGACAAATTTTCCGATCTTAATTTCACGCTATCATGTGGTAAATATGATATACTGGCGATAACAGAAACTTGGCTGAACAATACAGTTCCAAACTCGCTTTTAGACCAGAGTTACACATACCGCATTTTTCGGAGACACAGCATTCGAGAGGCGAAGCTCCGTTTGTAAAAACCGCAAAAACTGTGAGCGAGTTTCCAATAACACATCACAAATAGACCTTGAAGTTGTTGCTGTAGACTTACTTATTCCGAGCAAACATCGAGTCCTGTGCTGTTATCCCCCACCAAACAACAATATTGACTACGTTTCTAGCATCTAGTGCGATAGTTTTTAGTAGATTCGTAGCGATAGTACATTCAGGTTATTTTGTGATGTTTCATGGCCAGTAACAATTGTTGGTGATTTCAATCTATCTGATATTGACTGGCTAAACTACTCTTGGCCATATAACCCTGTTAACGACTTATACATGAACGGTATTATGGAATTGGCTTGGAACAACTGGTAACGTTTCTGACACGCTCCTTCAACATACCTGAT
>JASANE010018662.1:0-57533 GCA_030248225.1 Trileptium ribeirensis | reverse complement strand
TCGAAATTTATATATAGTAAAACAGATGATGGAAGAAATGAAGGCATAGTGGATTTAAAATGCATTAAAAATAACTTTTACATTAAACTTAATGTATCGCGATGGTATTATTGCCTTTCTGAAACTTTAAAAGACTGAGGAAGCTAATAATGTTTATTTATCGATCAAATATGTCGGTTTTTGGACATTCAGAGCAAAAAATGTCTTCCACTATACACCATTGCGTATACTGCGTCAAATCGAATGGGCTTACAACGCATGGAGCGTAGAATACACACTTTCGCTCTGTCTCCAGTCGCCTTTCTTTACTACACATACGTTTGTTACATGTTCTTCTGTAGGAAATTTGAAATTATTGGTTTATATGATTCTAAGAGAAAATAATAGATAGAAGGTAATTTTCTGATCAGTGGTAAGAGACACTGTTTAGGCTAGCGTTGGACAAACAGTGCCCGTCAGCTAGATGATAATGATGATAACTTTCTAATCAGAATGCCATAAATGAGACACACTGTGATGCTGCTCGCACAGTTTCAATAAATACAGTTCATTGCCAAGGAAGCAGTTTCTGCTTGCGTTGCAGATAACGTTACTTTACTTCAATTTCACCTGATTTACAAAGTTTAAAGCGCACCGGCTGGTGCTTGACGCAATTTATGTTAGCCAAGCATAGGCTAAGTACTTCTACGTAAGCCATACTCTGTTAGCGACTTGGACCGGTATAATTCGAACGTACCCCGCAGACTTCTGAATGTGTGAAATAGCTGCTACAAGCATCGACCTGGCTTCTATTTAACAAACTCCTGCAGGTTATTAAGAAAAATTCCTGCTCAAATCATGTGCCCTACTTACGTTTCACACGGCAAATTGGTTAGTTAATCTTTTCTTTTGCTTGGTTGTATTGGAGCTTGATCATTGTATAATATATATTACATATGGTTGGATTACAGGATGAAGCAAAAAACGTGGAAAATTTCAAACAAAATTTTTAAACCGGAATTCCGGTTCCGGTATGGTTTTTGCCCTTTGCCGGAACCGCAACCGGAACACGATTTTCGCCGGAACCGGAATTCCGGTTACTCCCTGCTTGTAAGATAAAAACACGGAATAACACGCTGAAATTTGAACAATCAATATTTCTGTCAAAGGTCAACGACCCATGTTCGGATTCACAGCGACTCAAGGAGTGGCGTACAAAAAAATGCTAGTCAGCAACAGTGTCGAAGTCGAGGAGTAGACTCAATCTGGCGGCTTCGATTTTTCGACGCAAAGTCTGTGTCGCGAGATGTGGGCTACGAATGACTGGTACCCGTATGGTCAATATGGCAAAGAACCTTAAGAACCTGTTTTTCCCATTTTGACCTCGAAGATATGGTCGGAGATGTTCGCGTTCAAACTAAATGGTACATCTTCATAACTCTTGCTAGTGATCAAAATTTATCGAAATCCAACCGCCCGAAAATATGTTATACGTAACAGAAACAGACAAGAAATAAACAAATTGTCACGACTTTGTCACAGCACCGTGAGTGGAAACTCCGCTCGGTTCGCCCGCTCCAATTCAACTATTCAATGATAATCCTCTGATTCTGTAAGTTGATGCTCAATAAAGCTATGTAAGCCGTGTTAGCATTGTGCTTATCTACGCTGCAGTGTTGATTCAAAACAGATTTAAATTGGCCTATAGACCGCCACTCTTCAGTGACAGAACCGTGTGGTAAAGTTTACTGACATTAATTACAAGTTACAATCAAGTTGCATTCACTCGTGGGGCCTAAAATCACAATTTCGACGATCTAAGGTTACTACGTATATCGTCATCCGAAGTCACTGTTCCCACCGGGAGTAACCATTTTCACATATTTGTATCACTTTATGTGAAATAAAATACATAAACGTGGTTTCAAAACACCAAAATTAGTGCTTGTGTGCCGCAAAAAAACGGGAAAATGGCCAAATATAGCTTTTTCTCAAAATTTATAGAACAATCTGCGCACAAAGTGATACTCAAAGAAACAAGACAAAAACATATTGAATATGATTTTAGAATTACATCCGCGAACAAAAAATTTTGACATCAAAAATAAATGGTTAGCGTGAAATTGACTGAATGACAATAATTTTGGAAATCTATAACTATATCGTCAGGCCAAACAATGGCCCTTCCGAAATGATCTTTTTCACCTGGTTGAACCATTCTTCCCGACATAAAAGACAAAAATTTCAGCCCAAAACACCACAAATCTCTTAAATCTAGTTTAAAACTGAAAAAGCCTAAAAGCAATGTTTTCCACCGCTTGTGGCGCAATGTGCATACAAAAAGGTAAAGAAAAAACGCCATCATTTCAAGAGCTATCTCCGTAAAATTTAACATACTTACTCATTAAGACAAGGTGAAAACTTATAAAATTACATTTTTCAACTTTGTATTCAACAAAAAATAACACAATGGTGTCACAGCAATTTACGCTAAAAATACCAAAAAGTCGATCTGTAATCTAATCAAACTCATTTTTTAATAAAATAAATACGTCATCCGACATAACTGGAAAACTTGTACAAATGATAGATGGACACAAAAAATACCCCTGCTACTTCTGTGATTTAGGTACCACCTCATGACACCTATCACGCCAGTGCAGTATATTTTTTCAAATGACCGTCAACGCGTGGACTATAACATATAACTATATTTGTAAAAATACGAATGACCCACAGGAATTGATGGTAAAAACGACGATGTGGGACGCGCATACAAAAATATGTGCTAAAGCTATGGATAAAAATGTTTTTAAAAACCACTGTCAATACCTTTCTGGAATAGCGTAGTACTAATTTTGAATTTGGTTTTAGGTTTTTCATAAGGCAAAAAACAGGTTTTTCAAAACCGGTCCTAAGTCTAGTACGTCCGTATATTGTTGGGTCCCCATTCAGTCAGTGTACTTCGAACGACTGGTCAATTCTCCCTGTGTTTGGACCTGGAGTAAACATTAGTTGTTGGCTTTAAAAAGGCTCAGTAACTACCTGCTGACAACACTGACCCGGGCAAGCACACTGCATTTACTTGACCCTTGCTACCATGGCGCCGAATAAGCCGACATAACACTCAAGGAAGCAACTAAATAATGCTTCCACGACGGGCGCTTCAGTGTCCCCCACTGGCTTGCGGTGAGGTCTTCCTATGGTCAAAGGTACGGGTGCTTCTTCCTATAAGTAGGGTAGGTGGGGCTCTTCAGCCATCAAAGGCAGCTCACCTAGAAGAAAAAACTCCGAAATAAAGCCTCAACTGGCTTGAGCACCCCGTTTGTATCTTTTGCCCCGGTGTGGCCTCTGCGGGTGTTGAGAATCCACGGCAACCTACACTGCTATTCCTGCCGTCCCATGTGCTTTGTTTTTGAGAAAATTCGGCCTGGAGACCCCAGTTCTATCTTATCCAGTATATCCAAGGGCGTAGGCAGGAATTTTGAAAGGGGGGCGGGTCGCGGCCCACAGTGGGTACGTAAAAGGGGGGTCTGGAGGGATCGCGCTCAGAAATGTGAAAGCGGGGTCCAGAATTGGTATATGAAGTACGCCATAAACAAATAAAAAACTGTTGCCAAAATAGCGAATTTTAATACAAAAATGTGAAGTTTGGCCAAAAATACGGTTGAAAGTAGTTGTTTCCTAGTACGAGACAGGCTAGTTTTAGGACAATTTGCGACATGATTTTCAACTGGAATCATTCAAAAAAATTTGTTTGGGGTTGAACCAAAGGGGGTGGGGGGGTCGCGACCCCCGCAAACCCCCCTGGCTACGCCCTTGAGTATATCACATGACTATAAACAGAAATACAATAACGATTAATGCTAGGGCTGCCCTACGTTAGCGGGCCTGCGATTTTTTTTTAATAATTTAAAGATTTCCAGTTTTAACTGTAGTACGATGCTTTCTGAAGCATCGAAAGAAGTAATTTCCCGCAATCTCACCGTCTGAAGTACGTATACCTGATACTGGTTCAATGCAAATTCGTGGAGCTAGAAATTTGCATCCAAATTTTGAGAACTCGCAGGGTTTTTTCCAAAACGGACCCTGGGTACAGCTTGGGCCCAGCAAATTTTTTTGGTATAGATTTAAAATTTTTGGCTCGAGAATTTCACGAATTTTTACACAATAAAGACACGTAATTACAAAACGCAATTTTACATTATTACAAATACATAAATTATTCTCTGCCTGCCCTAAGCTAGGATAAAGGACGAGGGCCATCCATGAAACCACCAGTAAGCAACTATGTACACATGTAAGCACGCACTTTGCAATAACAGCATGTGCCCTTTGTAATAAAATTTATTTGCAAATCCTATGTCTCCAAAATCGAAACTGTCCTGGGACCAGCTTGGGTCCAGCAAAATTTTTTCGGGTCCACCTAAAAATATTTGGGTCCAGACCCACCTATGGACCCAAAAACCTAGTTGAGAAGTTTATTCAAAGAGCTGAAACTTGCAAGTGGCCGTGCCCATGATGTCGGACATATGCTGTAAGGGTAAGGGGTACTGCTCTGTGTAGCGGATGTCTATATTGGTGGCGCTTACGTTGTGCGGATACATCGTATGCTGAAGTTCGAAAACATAAAAATCGGAAATGCAAATAGACTAAAATTTATCTCACCTCGTTTGATGTCTGTCAGTGTAGATGTGGGGCCTTTTCCGATAACGCTAATCTCAGTTTATGCTCATATTGACGGCGCAAACTCCGTATCGAAAAATGAATTTTTCAGCGATTTCGAAAACGTTCTTGACTGAATACCACAGTCGGACTTTGTAATCGTTGGAAGTGATTTCAGTGCCAAGTTTGGTGTTGGTGATTTAAAGTACGTTGGCAGAAATACACTTGGTGAGAGAAACAGAAATGGCGATCGCTTGTACGCAACCAAACTTTAGGCACAAAAAGCGTCGTAGCACCACCTGGAAGAGTCCCGACTTGACAACGCTAAATCAAGTCGACTACATCCTTGTCAGATCTTATTGGCGTACTTCAGTTCAGGACGCACGCTCCTATTGGGGCACAGCTTGGAAAAGTTATCGCGCTTTGGTGTATGCAAGAGTCAAGTTGCTGTATGCAGTTCGAAGAAAGAAAGGAGTTAAGAGGTTTAACGTCCAACGCCTCAAACTCTCTGACCAAGAAGCAGCATTTCAACGGGTTGTTAGTATAAACCTGCAGGGTATTGATTCGAAATCGTTAGAAGCTCAGTCGGAGGATCTGAAAACTGCAGTAATCGATGCTTCTGAGCGTGTGCTCTGTCGTGTAGCACGGAAGAAAGCGGTATGGATCCCAAATAAAACTTTAGATTTAATTAACAAAAATGTGAATGGCGCGTTGAAGCGACAAATGCGGATCGCGTTGAAGTGTGATCTGGATTAGCACTGGAATAAATTTGCGGAAGAGATACAGCAGGTTTCGGCAGCGGGTGGCTCTCGTAAGCTATTCAGATGCTTAAAAATGCGCAGCAATGCAAGCGGTAGTGTGTCTAAGGCAATCACGCGGTTAAATGGCGAATACCTACCTGGCAAAGAAGCAAAAGTGTCTAGGTGGGCTGAACTATTTGATGAATTGTTAAATCGCCCACTTCCATTGGATGCTATCGCAATTCAAGAACTGCGACAAGTTCCAACAGTTGATGTTAGTTATGTGCCGCCAACAAGTGAAGAGAAAAGCAGTCAAACAGCTGAAATCAAACAAGGCGCCTAATGACAATGAGATACCTGCTGAATGTTGGAAATCTTGTGGCAAAGAAGGTTTACGCTTGCTGGAAAAAGTGCTGGTCTTATCCTGGCAAGAAGAAAAAATCCCGACAGCCGACAGGCTGGGATTGTGCAATAGTTCTACCCCTCTATAAAAATGGCCCACGACAGGATTGTGCAAACTACAGAGAAATTAGCTTGCTTGATATTGCACTGAAGGTACGCGAGGTGGTGTTGGTGAATCGCATAATAAAACTTTCGCGAAATGTCAACCCGTGAACCTCAAGCCGGTTTCAGAAAAGGCAGGGGCTGCGTTGATCATTATCTTCAGTCTAAGACAGCTAATAGAAAAACGTTATGAATACAAAAGACCATTTGTCACCCGTTTTGTCGATTTTTCAGCGGCGTTTGATTCGGGCCATCGAGACTCAATGTGGTTAATAATGGAAAGCATAGCAATACCTGTAAAATTAGGTAGTATGATGAGTGCAATATACTACAGGACCATTTGTGCTGTACGGGTATATGGACAAAGATCTGAACGGTTTGATGGAAACACCGGTGTCCGACAAGGTGCTATTGCTTCACCTATGTTGTTCAACATCGTAATAGAATTGGTGTTGAATATTGCGGTTACAGCTACGGATGGCGTTGACATTGGAGATGGCACTAGGGTCAGTGACTGAACCTTCGCTGATGACTGAAACAGAAGCCGAACTACAGAGTATGTTGGATCGTCTGTATAGCACAGCTGAGAGAATTGGTGTGGCCATAACGAGAAGAAGACACCGGTAATGTCCTGTGCCGGTTATCACAAACTGAATGTAATGCTGAGTGGTGCCTTACTGAAGCAAATAGCAATGTTTAGATACCTTGGAAGTGAAATTGATGATACGGGAACTGTAGGAGTGGATATATCATCGGGAATAGAGAAAGCTGGAACGGCAATGCGAGCACTAAACCGCTCGCGGTACCAGAGATCACTAACCATGAAAACCAAATTGCGAGTATACATGGCAAGTGTAAGTTCAGTGCTATTATACGGTTGTGAGGTTGAACATCGATGTTGGTGTAAAATTCTACGAATATGGTATCTCGATCACGTCACAAATGTTGAGGTTCAGTGTGACGGAAACATTAAATCCTTACATCAAAAGAAGGCCGGTGACATGGTTCGGTCAGGATGCAGCACAACAGACTGCCCTACAAAGTGATCTTCAGTGATGTAGTTGGGTGGAAGAGGCCAGTGGGTCGGGTACGAAAATCGTGGTTGAGACGCGTGTTCGACGATATGAATGTTCCAGTCATCAAAAAGCAATTTACTGGAAATTCTCGTCAATGGAAAACGGAATGCTCCTCTTTCGCAAAGCAATGGCACAGCATCGTGATGTCTTTACGTTCAATATTGGTCATGTGATCAGTCCCATGGCGTGATGCATACTGATGGACATCATCTGGCTGGCCGGCGATATGCTGTCGAGATATCCTCTTTGTTTCATGACAGAAAGATGTAGAACATTACTGTACCCCTTACAAGTATTACCACGGGTCACATTGGGAAAAATATGAAAAAGACAAAAATATAACGAATAGTTTTGTTTTGGGTGTCAAGCGTATCCGTAAAAAAATTGGAGCAATTTTGTTACCAAACAAATCCTCAACGAAAGCTATCGCACGAACACAAATTTAACCGTAAAATTACAATTCATCATTCTGAAAACGATTTTGGACAAAAACACCGTAAATTGTGGGTTCTTATCAGAGAATTCACAAACTCTGTTGAAGGCAGCAGAGGTTTGTGGGTTCTCTTCAAGACCCTACGACATATATCAGCGAGTAACCAGAATTCTGGTTCCGACGAAAATCGTTTTCCGGTTGCGGTTCTGGCAAAAGGTGGGCCAAACATCGTTATATATAATAACCAAGTTCCAATAGAAGTACTTAGCTGTAACTCGGCTAACGTAAATTGTGTCAAGCACCAGTTCGTGCGTTTGTAAACATTGTGAATAGTCTACACTGGAGTAAAGTAACATATCTGCAACGCAGCCATAAGTTTCTTAAGCGATAAACCGTATTGAAACTGTGCGATCATTATCACAGTAAATCTAATTTATAGCATTCCGATCAGAAAATCACCATCACAATTTAGCTGACGGACACTGGTTGGCCGAAATTAGCCTGAACATACAATGTCCCTAACCCCTGATCAGAAAACTATAGTATACCTTATTTTATTTAATTTTACAGCCATATGAATCGATAATTTCAAGTTTCCTAAGAAATAACATGTAACAAAGGTCTTGTACAGAGAGGCGACTGGAGACAGAGCGAAATTTTCTAATTGACGCTTTATGCATTAGAAGCATACTTAGTTTGATACATAAGGCTGTATAGTGGACACTTTTTGCTCTGGGGGTCCAAAAGCCGACATCTAGTCGATAAATAAACTTTATTAGCTTCCTTCGTCTTCAAAGTTCCACAGCATCAACAATATCATCGCAGTAAACTGAGTAAATGTAAAAATTAGTTTTAATATATATACATTTTAAATCCACAGACCTGCATTTCTCTCTTTATCTGTTTTACTATATAAGTTTCGTAGACCAGGTTACGGTTTAGTTTAAATGGATGGTTCCGGTTATTTCCTGATATATATTATGATTAAACATTTGGTGTAATTAATGAACATAACAAATTACAAAAAGAAAGCGGAGCAATAGGCAAAGTATATTATATATATCTTATTTATGAATACATGTATTTCAATTAAATATTTAATCAATTTATAATAAGTATGACGTTTTAGACAATTATTGATGTCAAATCCAACATACAAAAAACTAGCTACAACTAATTAGCTAATTAATTAGTTAACATACATGATACAATCATAGAACTTTAAAAGTCATATATCCATGATCATCGACATCGAAAACCTCCGAGCGCAAATAATCAGCAATTTTGAAATGATTTTAAAATTTGCATAAACTTACCCGATTAACTAATTAGCACATATATACGGCCAAATTTTGGAGTTTGAAAAATATCATATTCGTGCGATTATACATGTCAGCGATATAGAAAAAAAATTTTCATTTCAGAGCACTTTGAAAATTTTCTAAAAATTAGCTAATTAATTTTAGTAATTAACATATTTTAACATCCCCAAATAGTAATAAACTACACATTCATAACCAGCACGGCGAGATGTATACACACCAAAATAATAGCTTTGCACTAATAACTATTCATTGAAAATAAGCAATTTTTGGTTGAAAATGCTAAAAAAAGGCTAACACGTTTAGCTAATTAGTCAATTAACTAAATCAAATTTTGACAAAACTTTCATATTTTGCACCTGATCAGGCTTTTCAAACAATAGAACTTTTTAACTGTCCCAGTAGTTATTAAGGAGTTCGACGGCAGACTGTGCCGATTTTACATATCTGCCGAAAAGAAAATTTCGCACCGCTCAATAACATATAAACATTATGGTTTGGTTCCTAAGGGTTTTTGGTGAGTCGTACCAAAACACTTCCGATTGTATTCATAAACGCCGAACACAAAGTAGAAGCTGCTAAATTTAAACATCAGGTAGTAACATGAACTGCGGTGGAAATCATGTTCCGACAAAAGGCAAAAGCTTTACATAAGCCGAAATTCACACTACAAATGTTTAAAACTTTCCCCACACATAAATTTTAATGTATAGTGATCGGTTTAGTTTCATAATTGCAGGAAAATTTTAATTCAACAAATTCCATTGAAAAATGTATTTACGGTAAATACCTTCAGGATTTTTCATCTTAACGCTGAAAAAAATTGTTTATCTTAATGAAATACTAGAATGCGTGTAGAAGTTAAGGAGAACTTCAAAAATTAAGATGGTGTGTTTTATTTTTTATTGCCATGTGCCTTATTAACTATTTAGTAGAGTGGCGAAAAGGTTGTTCGGAAGTTGAAGAGCTAATCAAAGATACCAGAATAAACACAAGGACAGAAAATAATATACATTGTCATACTAGTAGCACCAACAATAGTGCTGTACTTATGGTTTAGTTAGTTAGCTGATTCTGGCAAGGAATTATAAACCTGTTATAAATTTTTACCATGCAGATATGCAAAAGGCATGAAACAGGAACATTGATTCCGGCAAAAATTAGCTGGAACCGGAATCAGTAATCAGAAAATATTTCAATTGGCAGGCAATATTTTTTTGATTGAACTGAGAAGAATAACAGTGTTGTGTTACACAAAACAATTCAGACCGACAGTAATCCGAACAGAGTATTACGAACTTTAAGTACGTCATCCAAAGCAACAGCAATATGCAATCTTTTCACGGAACAAGTGAAGCGAGTTGTAATATAAGTTTGAATTTACTCCTATAAATTATGTTAATAACATCAACAGAGCCATTTACTGCCTTTCACTAGCTTCTAATCGAAATGTAAACAACTTCCAAATTTAATCATAAGATTAACCCAATGAAAAACTACATACATAGATACAATGAAAAAACATGAACTCATGAGTTTACTATCGAACTGTTTCCGATATAAGAACCAATAAACAGAACACATTGATACTAAAACAAACATACCCTGATCCTGATTGAAAGCGGCAAAAACAAGATTATTGCCGTAAGAGTTACGGCTGTCGAGTATCATCACATTTAATAAAACAAGTCGAATAATTTAATAGAAGCTAAAATAGAAACCGTATATGAACAATATAGTGGCAGAACGGATGATCTCCATTAGACAGATTACGTCTAATATGTACACTCAATTTTAATAAAGAAACGTGTACAAATCGTTGCTTGTATTAAATTTCTAATTTATTGAGAGGAGCGAGCGAAGCGTTAAGTTTCTAACTTATTGAAAATATAGAAATATATAATTTCTTCAAATATTTTCCATGTACACAAATAATTTCACTCGCAATGCCATGATGCATCTTGGGAAATTTTTACGTCAAGCGTAAATGTATATATCTAATTGTAAACATTCTTCAGATGGTCCAACAATTTTTTCCCTAAACCCCGCAAAGCTGATGGTGATTTATAATACCTTTTTGGGAAACGTGTCTCAGACAAGTTAATAAAGGATGGATATGGCTGACAACAACTCCGGGATGGCTACAACTTTAATGAAGATAATTTTGCCAGGATACGTATATAGTCGCTTTTGGCCTATACGCAAATGTATAAAAATAACCCAATAAGGCAATAAGTTATAGTACCTTTCAATATTGGTGTGTTTCGGGTTTCTAGCAGCTAGACAATGAGCTTGCAATATGACTGATAACATAAAGCAGTATGTGTATCATCGTATTAGGTCTACAATGATTATTTCCTTACCACTCTTAAACGCTGTCATTAGTAAACAGTTGTACAAATGATACAACCAGAAGTAGCGAAGCCAGGTTAAAACAAGCGGTTTCGAATTTTGTCAAAACAAATATATACAGAATCCAACACCACGTTAACATTCATGAATCGAAATGAAAACAATTGTGGTTCAAACTGCTGCGTAGTACCAATATTAATGGTCCATATGTGAAAACACTTTATAAATTTTGAAGAGTTTAACACCACTGCCAATCCATCAAAAACGAAAAGCTGTGGTGCGATCATTTTATTGTGCAAAAAAAATTTGTCTGTGTGTTGCTCATACCTCACTACTGGATTGGCGGCCTTTCGCAGTTATAAATGTGATATAATACTGGCCTGTCCACAGCCCTCCGAAAAGTTGGGTGACTTTGGGCCCCCATGTTCATTTTCGATGGAAAATTAAAAGTGGGGGATACTTTTTGCTTAAAAACACTAAATATTCCCATATTTTTATGCATTTTTACTACTGTGAATGTATTTTCAAGCTAAAAACATTTTAGCATTTTAAATAGTGGTAATTAACGTTTTAAAACCATTTGCAAACAAAAAAAAACAAAAATTTTCAGACAAAAAATTTGGAATTACTTGAAAATGGGGGTTTCGGCGGAGTGGGTGACGGACTTGGGGGAAAATCTCAAGAACATGGGGAATTTGGAAAGTGGGTCCCCCACTGTGGACAGGCCAGTAATACAATCAGGTTTTTAATTCAGTGCTTGTGCAAGTCCAATAATTTTTTGCCTAAACTCTCACTAAACCTACACCAATTCGGAACTTGTTGAGATTATCCATTTGGAGTCCCCTAACAATTTATTCTATAACTCTGGTCATTTCAGCGCTTAGAGCAGCCGCAATGAACCAAATGTAAAAATGCCAAAAATAAAAATTTTCAAAATTATGACTATGTGAGTTACTTGCTTGTTGGTATGAAAAATCGGATTGAAGGACCATTTAACATGCGTTAAACGCTGGCTTCATTTTTAAACTACATTGGGAATATCGTTAAATTCATCGGACGCTGCGGTAGTAAAAAATCCAGGACACCCACCTCTAAAATGGGTTCATCCTAGCATGAAAGATAAAGAAGTTTTTCGTGTCGCTGGCATCCCTTAACGGCCTACGCTTCGACAACTCTAGCTACATTTGCCACGAAACGGAAGATAAGCACACACACCATAACTTTGACCCAGATCGGTTCAACTCTGAATATTAATATTATTCAAGTGACGCTAGGTAGCACTAAAGGGGCAGTCTGTATTTATTGCACCGATATGCCTTAAATATTTTTCTGAGTGTAACCGAGACGTAAATATTAAGTCAGTTTAAATTGATAAAAGTACGAGAGGGTTCAATTTTTGTGGCTATATGGCACATCATTTCTGCAATCCCCAGCAATTTTGTGTATTATTACACGTATAAAACTGTGTTTACATGTTAGAAACCAAAAGAAAAAATTGTAATAGAAATGAGATCAGGTTCTAAGTATAACCACTGAACATAAGAATTAATGAAAAACTATGCGTGAGGAGCAATGTTGCGTTTTTCGCAGCAGTATATTGTAGCGCCTCCCTGTGATCCCAAAACAAATCCATGTTCTTTCCCACTAAGCTGTACTTTAACAGCAGAATAACACAACTAGTTTCCAATCGATTCAAGGGTACCCAGGGTGTACGGAGTAGTATATCTAAAGTGCACACAATACACCTGGCGTTTGAATTTCGGTTCCAATTTCGAATTACAACATTTAGCTTGAGCAGCATACAATTTATACGTGAGCATATGATGATAAATAACTGAACGACAAAGCAGTGGCCTGTTTGACAAGACCTAAGGCATTTATTTAGGCGCAGCTTATAATAAAGCGGTTTCGCTATTGATATATTCAGCAACGGCTATAAAACGAGTCTAAAACTACAGAAATTCAATCAATTATACAAGGCACCATCTATGGCTCGAAATGTGGGTGTCAGTACAAATTTCCTTCAGGTACATCTGGGTTAACTTGAAGACCTTTAATTTAATAGCTGAGTTTCGAGCTGCGGGGACCGCCAGGTTGTGCCCCCTTAATTTATATCTTTTTTGTTAGTTCAGGGAAGCCAGAAAAATACTACATTTTGGCAACACAAATGAACGTTGGTAGCTTAGAAGAGTCAGAAAAATACTAAATTTTGGTAATAAAAATGGTTATATTTTCGCGCATTATGGCTGTCTTTAGCCAGTTTAGCGAAGTATATAATCTGTCAGCATCTGTTTCAATAAATTGCAGTACGTCGCCGGGGTTTTTTTCGGGTCCAAATTCTAGGAGGGGAGCCTAGGGGTGGTGCCCCCCTAGCTCGGGGGGGCAAACCATTTTAGGGGGGTGAATGACACATAATATACATTATATATTTATGCCGTACACTACCCAGCGGATCATAGCTGCCGCTATGCGTTGTTCCAAATCCCTACATGTAAATTTGGACAGCGATAGACCTATAAAATATTTTGTGTATATATAGTTAATTTTAGGTATGTCAGTCGGCCCAGCGCTAGACACGGTGGCTGACTGACATACCTGTTGTTTAGCTTTAGACTACGGTTAGCAATTATCTACAGATCTAGTAATTATCAAACGTGAATTTGCGACATATGCTAATGGTAACTATAATTTTATTAAATAAGATTTAAAAATTCTCGGGGGGGGGAACTCGAAATTCTAGGGGTGGTGGTTTAGGGGTGGTGGAGCCGGGTTTAGGGGTGGTCCCCCCTAGCCCCCCCCTGTAAAAAACCCGGCGTCGTGGAGTGTCATTTTTATACGGCCGCTCACGTTGTTGGCCGGTGAGCTGCGTACCTTCGTTATCGGAGCTGAGCAGTTTGACGTCGGTGAGCGTGTTGATAATTTCGGCAAATAGTTCGACAGCTTTGACGGTTGCGATAACGACAGTGTACCTTCCAGCCGTAACTTCAAAGCCGAAAATCGTATATAGGCGGAGCCAGAGCTGCTATAAGCGCGTCGGATGTTTGACCGAGGGCTTGTCTTTCGAATCGGACATTTAAGAACATCTTATCTTTTTGTCTATTCAGAAAAAGACAATTGTATATTCTTTTGGCAAAAATTGGTCGTTGTGTATCGTTTGACCATTTCGTTCGCTATTGGGCAAAATTTGATTCGTGAATCGCACAAACATTTTAATATGTCCATAAGCAAAAGGACAAAATTAATTATGCATCGAATTTATGGGCAAGGGTCTTATGCGCAAGTTCAACTATATTAAGCTAAGTGAGCCGGTTTTTATTCTGCCACTATAGATTTACAAAAAATTTTAAAATGAAGTTTTTATGCCGCTTTTTAGTTATAAAAACTACAAAATTATGAAAATCAGAATTCGCGGATTTTCATAATAAAATTTTGCAAATAGCTACAAAAAAGAGTAATGGGTTTTCATACCACTGTTACATCTCAGGACTGTAAGTTTTCATTCCGCGTTATTTAGGAGAGCGGGTTTTTATTCCGCTTAATATTTTTTGTTGGTTGTATTTTGTTTCGCTTTTAACAATTTATACAAAGCGCTTCGAGTGAGTTTTAGGCTTTCGTACCCTATACCCATACGGTATAATAAATAAGTGTGTATCTGTTTTGTATATATATATACACATTACGTGTATATATGATATAAAAACTACACACATTTATAGATACACTACTCAACTGTGTCACACATTTGAAATAAGAATGTTACACAACGCTATTTGCCATTCGGGCGTTTGTGTTGCGCGTCCAACCCGAACCAATTTGAATATTTGGGAATGGTACCTCGACAACCCGGAATAATCAATCGAGTTCGAGATGGTACAGCCAGTGCGGGTGAAACTATAACTGAATGAGCTTATATCTCTGTCATTTATGATCATAATTTACTATATAATTTTTTGTAATTTCGGCGGTTATGTGAAGTTTGATGTTCAACCACGGCTGTATATACAGTCTTGCGACCGTGGTCTGATACTTTTTAAAAAACCTTGATTGTAGGATTCACCGGCCTACTGGTGAAGTCGAACGAACAACAGTTTTCAGTTGAATATCATTAAGTTTTCATTTGCCTGTCGCATTTACGGGTGAAGACGACAGTTTTCCTTGTTTAAAAAACAACTGAACGTATTTTACTAAACATAAAAGCATTCGCGGACGACGTTATCTACATTACACATGTGTACTAAAATCTGCCGATATTACTGTAAAGTAATAACAAATATGTATGAACTCATAATTTGTAAGTAATTTCAAACATGAAAAAAGTAATAAAATACCTACAGCGAAAATTTAAACATCACCACCTAAAGCCTGAATCTTATTTGCTGGCAGTGACGCCTTTACGCCTCATTGAATCAATCATTCGTGCTACAAATTCAGAATATTTTGCATCGATTTCACTTATTGTAGTTGGCGGGATTTTAGTTTTAGCGTCACGGCGTCCATCGATGAGAGCGGATGCAATTTTTCAGTTACGTCTTAATGCGGTACATCGAGGCGATCAGGACGTGCAGGCCACTATAATTCTGTAGCTGGAGCGTTTCGATGTACAAAACTGACGTCAATATAGTTAACCAGCTGATCCAAACCGTTGACCAGACCAAGGCACCACGTAACTTTGCCACTGTTAGGCACCAACTCGTAGGCCACTGCGACACACTCATTGCAAAACGGAGATTTGAAATATTGCACGTCGGGAAATAAAAAATCATACTTAAATATAAACTTAAACTCCTAAAATTAAAGACATAACACGGAATACAATGCTTTGCAAAACACCTGATTTCTACAAATGATTTTAAAGCACATATGTACCGCAACGAACACTAATCCTTGAAATGTTGTTCTACGAATCTGATTTTTAATCATAGAATTGACCACTAAAACGGGTATAGGAGTTGCATCAAACACTAAACCATACAGTGATGTGCCGCAAATCTATTGCTAAACACCAAAACAACTATAGAAGTTGCATAAGACATTAAACTTTGGAAATACTGTGCACAAATGACGGCTCTCGGTATTTAAATAGGAGGAGAGATTAGTCACCGAAGATTGGTCGGAATGAGGTGTGGCCAGTAGTTTGCCGGTAGGACAGCGAGTATGTCCCGCGTTCATTCTGGTTTACAATCTGTTTTGCGTAGCGTCGTGACTAACTCTATTCACTCGTGGTTCAAGCACTTTGTAATTAGAGACGCCGATAAAAAGATATATTTCTGCAAAATGGTTAGTTACACAAGGCACCAAATTATACGCGGTTACCCACTACAATTTTTGTTCCTCGCTTTCTCAGTGACTCTATTCGTAACCAGATGAAACTACTTCTGTTTCTCCTCTCTAATACACCTTAGTATTACATTATCTA
The DNA here is from genome assembly GCA_030248225.1 of Trileptium ribeirensis. NCBI lineage: Eukaryota > Metazoa > Nematoda > Enoplea > Enoplida > Thoracostomopsidae > Trileptium > Trileptium ribeirensis. Next base: position 41,046 of record JASANE010018662.1, on the reverse strand, counting down.
TTAATTTATTAGTTACCTTTTGACGTTAATTCAAAATGCCGAGAGCGGAAACACTCCGTAATTCAATTATGAGGAGAGAAGGTATCTCAAGATCGATTATCCTAATCCACGCGTCCTACTCGCCCCAGGTTTCTCACGAAGTTAACCTTTGTACTATACTCATCCAAGAAATTCTTACTCCACTCACGGCCGATGATTGACACTATCTAGTACTGATAAGTTATATGCCACTATCTTTGAACCTTACGGCTTAATTCTTTAAGTCACACCTAGATTTTATTTGGTAAATAATATTACTAAGATTATCTAATAATTAGGTATTACTTTGCTTATGTATGAAGCACTAGATAATCTTGGAATCCCGTGCAACAATCATGGAAACCAAAATCCAGAAACCAAGAAGCCAATAATTCGAAATCAGTTCTTCTTATGAACGCAATTCTTTGCGTTTATAACTAATTCTCTAACAAAACTCACGCAGGCCTGGAAGTACTATGCCTGTAACCCCTAATCCATAAAACAATAAAAACACTAATAGGTATATCATAACACAGTATTCCCATAACACTGCACACGTGGCCCCTGATGACGACCTCAGACGCAAAAGATTTAACATAGCCAACTGTTATATTTCATCGCTTTGAATGGGTTAGGGTTGGTGGGTACTTTTTATGACGGATATCGGAAATTAAAAGGGGGTTGAATTCATCACCCCGGATTGTTGGAAACGAGGTGTGGCCAGTAATATGTCGGTGGGGATGCTCGGCTGGCACACGTTCTTTATTTCCGTGATCAGTATCTACGCCCTAGGTGTTGCGCTGCTGCGTGGCTACATTCGAAGCACTATCGGTTCAGGAATATAAGTACAAGAACCAAAGACGTAGCAGAAAATGTTCATTAACAGAAGAAAATAAAAATATTAAGGCACAATGATTGAGTAATAGCACAAGTCGGCGTAACTTGAGCACTATTCTTTAGCACAGTGTTGCTACATCACGTATATTATTCCACAGGTAACTTTTGGCTCGTTTCGGCTCTGTCAGTAACTCAGCAACTGTTTCTCTCGTTCCCACTTCTACCAGTGTTAGGTTTACATTATATATTCTTTATTATTATTTTTGTGACGCTGATACAATTACCGCCGCTGATACAATACGAGTATGTGAGTGCCTGGACCTAGGCCTTAAATTTGCACTAATACTGATCCTTATTTAATGCAATGGACCCCGGCAGGCTGGCAGACTGCGTTAAGCTAGAGTGATAACAATTAGATTTAGGTTAGCTATTACTTCTGCTCTTTTTAGTTGATACGCCAATACCCTCTGCATGCTGGCACACTGTACGATTAATTGATTACCTTAACCTGAGCCCTAGAATTACACTATTGCTTGCCGTTATGTTAATGTAGTCGTCTCCGGCCCGCTGGCAGGCTACGCTATCTAAAAACTAGTTAGTAGCGACCGACTACTATGCAGTTATTTTCTCAGCCCCAAGCCCCCGGCAGGCTGGCCAACTGGTTGGTTATTAAGAAAGGTTCCGCTCGAGGAGATTATCCTAGTCCACGCCCCTTGCTCGCCCCGGTCTACTCAAGAATAATGCTTCCTGTTAACTGGTCCTGGCAGGCAGACAGCTAGACAGATAGCACTACTAAATAGTTTGACCCACTTGTACTGCTTACTCTGGAGTTACTCACTCGACACACCAGACGATATTTTGAACTATTACTAATAGCTATGTACTAATATTACCACTCCTGTATAAGTCATGTGCCACTAACGTCCCTGTATTTTTATTCGGGAAGATATTACTAAATGTATTTAATATTTGGACTTATGATGCATATAATACTTATATGTCAAGTCTCAACACTCTCTGACTCCATTACACGAACGTCCATCGTCACTCACAAGTTGTGCAGAAACACCAACTCCAGCTCTCTAAAAATTATCGCAATTATTTGGCTGCGCAGTCATTCGGACATCACATAGGTTTGAGCCATGTGTGTAACAGGACCGTTCCGGCCTGTTACGCCAGCCCGTACTCCCATCAAAGACCACATGCCAACACCGACGCCAGAAAAGGGCGATAATTAACGCTCTAACAAGATTCGACTCGGCATCTCGCCCGTGAATCCGATCTTCTCGAAGCGCCGTGTATTCATATCGCTTGCATATAAGCGTGGCCATTTTGTCCATTCTTGTGCCGTATGCTTTCACATATGCAGTTCTAACCGCTTTTTCGTGTTGTTATGTTCGTCGGCTGTATAAGCTGCTTTTTGATGCATGTATCTAATCCAGGACACGTGTCCAAGGACGCAGAAAAGCGAAATAGTATTAGATCGATCTAGAATAATTGGAAAATTTCTAGGCATCTAGGGTCTTCGACAAGGTCAAAATTTGTGGGGATCTTCTCAAACACCTAGGGTCAAAATTATGACCGTCCGGGAAAAGGAGACCCCTCGGCCGTTTGCCGACAGACAAACGGTAATATCGCTCAAAGTCACTGTGGAATAACCAAACATCGTAATATCAAGTTTACCTAGTGCATCTTTCCTAGTGGTTAAGTTGGGAAGAAAACAATAGGAATCGCAAAACAACAACATCGAGTCATTTCAGTAGCTAGAAGAGCGGACGTGGTTTCAACGAACCGTAGCCGGCTAACGTCTAGGAATTCGAATTTATTTCGGTGCAGAGTTCAAAGGGCTTTCCGATAAAATCTTGCAGAACTAAATCGATCAATCGGTTATCAAGCTATACTATTAGTTCCATCTCTTACTCTCCTAAACAACCGCTCCTTACACTAGGTAGGGTTGTTGTTGTCATCGTTCAATCACATCAATCTGTCCAGTTGTAGATCTGCTCTGTACTCGATATCCTCCCAAAACCCAGGCAAACCCTAACACGCCTCGTTTCCGATGTAACATGGTCGGCCTATTTCGTCGCAACTGCAATACTGACAGGCTTGGACTAAATCGTTTCCCAAATCAATGTAATCATCGAGTTTGCAACTTCTTACTATCTTCTATGAGAGGCTCTATGTCGACCCTCTAGGTATCATTGTGTCAACTGAGCGAATCTATCACCTAAGAGCACTATTGTATTACAATTTGTCCCTTAGCCTGTGCATGGGATTTGTCGAAAACTTGCTCTTCCTTCTTACTTTTATCAAAATCACTCGATCAGAAGCGTTGCCACTGTTCCCCCTTGTTTCAGAAGCAACTCCGGCAAAAGATTTATACCTCGTCGTGTAGCCCAGACCACAAGAATTCCAACGAGCTCTGACGGGTCTTTATCCGCCAAGCTGTTCACACCGCTGTAACGCACTCCCAACGGTATATGCCATTTGCTATTGTACACTATCGAAACTAACACCTATTTTTCTTTCATTTTGTGAAATAGTATTATTTTTCACCAGCCCTGAATACGGGCACACGACCCCTTATTCGACTTGCCTAACGACACAACGATGCACGGCAGGTGTTTATTCGACTACTCGTTGACCCGTAGTAGCCCGCTAAAGTACGCTCCAAAATCGCCTGAGTCCAATAGTGGGCACAAAATTTCGAAAATTTTATTCCCAGCTCGAAAGTCTGTAAATTACCCAGCATAGTGTTCTCCTTGCCAAGACAACTCCATATATGCCCGGCGGGTCTCCGTCCGCCTTTCCGTTAACTCACGACAACCGTAAATAGCGCCCCCACCGTGGTCGAAACTTTTTTTATGCTCATCATTTTAGTACTTTTGTAAATTTTACCCATGGACGAGGGTATTACCCTTCATCTGAACCGCATTCACATGGCGAATTCAACGATTGCCCTGGGGCATCATTCGACCCAGCCGTTAGTCCAGGAGAGCCTGCCAAATCTCCTTACGCTAATGTATATAAATCGGCCCGCATGGGTCAGGACCTAATATTGGGTCTAACCGTGTCGTGTTTGATATCATTGTAAGCCACTCTGCGTCCTGGGATCGAATTTAACCCTAGCCCACCGAAAATTCCACGGTAACTTGTTGCCCCTAACCCTTCCCGTATCCCGTTTGTTTCGTTTTTTTCTTTCCTTAATCGACCTTTTCGGTCGTTTTTTGTTTGCTTCCTCGTCTGTCGTCTCTCTCCTCGTCGTGTTTTGGTCTTTTCTCTTTTGTCTTGGGTTCTTTATATTATTTCTTCTTTCCTCGTTCTCTCTTTTTTGTTTTTTCTTCTGTCAGCCTCTTCTTCTGCTCCTCTACTTCTCTGATTTGACTTTAATTAGAATTACAAATAATATAATTTATATTAATAATTAATAAAGATATGTAATATAAGTAGGGACAACGACCAGAGAAACACATAGATGTATATACAACCCGACTAAAGGTAGACACATATATACATTTAGATAAATTATATATAAACATGCAGGAAACAAAACGAAGAAAATGCTAAATTCGTAAATTTTACGAAGTTAGTAAAATACGCAGTTATATAAGTGCATATAGGGACAGGGGGTATGTTTGGAGCTCGACTACGACCCGTGTAGGTCCCCGGTTGGGGTCCCTTTCCAGCTGGATGTACCCTAAGGGATGCCCAGTCCCTGGTCCGTGGAAGGGCCCCCTCCCGTGACGCGTTCCCCTCGGGGAGCTCGCGAAACGGCGTCCGTTTCATGAAAATTTCAAAATAAAGATAAACACAAACGCGTAGACCTACATATATATGTAATGTAGACTAGCCAGCATATGGTTCGTATGGATGAAGTCCGTGAATATAGAAAGTAGGAATTGAATTCGTGAAGAAAAGGGTGACACCGCTAGGCAAATATTACAACGTAAAATGTTTACACGTTTCCATATGGCATCCATAGGGCTACAGCAAGCAAATTGAGGTTGGGGTTCAAACTTAGGCGTGGGTATAATGTTTATATTTCTAAGCTTTAGTTAATAATTAGTCCAAATTAATATTTTAACAATTTTAGTAATAATAGTAATTTCAATAATATTTTCAACCAAGATTTGTTTTGATTTAGAAATCGTCTGACTTTCAGACGTAAACAACATAAGTAGGGTCTAAGAAACAAGAAAATTTTCGACCTCTGCTCCAGATCTGCAGGTGTTGATCTTTTGTTGTCCCCTTTCTCTTGTGGGACTTTTGGCATATTGTAAACTCAAAACGCCTTGATTTTCGAACTTTTCCGATTGTCGATCGAAATTGAAACTCAAAAATAAGAGGCGACAACAAATCGCCACCAATTGAACGGCGATAAAAGTTTATACAGTTTGATAGCAACAAAATTGTCGAGGTTAAGACCAACCCGCCGAAAATACGAATAAGTCTGACTTTGGCACCACGGAGTTCGGTCAACTCTACTGACCGGCTCTGTAGATATGTTAGCTAGTATCTCCAATACGTTTTTGTTTTGTTTCGTAGTACGAGCGGTCGATCGAATGGTCTTCGAAGGAATCCACGTCCAGTGCCGTGTGAAAGGGTATGAGCTGGTACTGCTCGCAGGGAACAACGTTGTAAGTATGGGTGGGCGTTAGGATGAAGCAAAGGAGGTTTAGTTTCCCCAGGGTTCGGATTAAGTAGGTCGGTCGTCGAGTAGGTTTTACCCTAAAATCGCAAGTTGAATGTAGCCAGTGATATCCTAATAAGTAGATTCATCTGTCCGTTGCAAGGCATTTCTCCGTCGTTGTGGAATTGCTACGTCTGTCATTGTCTGGCATTATCGAAGACTGGTCGAAAACTTTAGTGTAAATCTAATTAGGAAAATTTTAGTCGAAGTCTCCCTGGTTCCTCGTGATCATAGGTAGATTACAAATAAATTATTTGGATGTTACAGATCCAATTGTTAAGCCTATTGAGCTGAGTTAGGGCTTCGAAAATTTTTATCTGAGCTGATGACGGTTACTATTTTCTTTGGAAGGTAATTGGAAACAGAGAAAATTGCTCATGCGAGTTACGGTATATTAGAATTAGCGCTAAATTTCCCAACTTTAGTAGAATATTCGGCGCCCGGACAGCGATCGGAGTCGACCCGATCATGTTTCTCGGTAGCGGGCATGGGCACCCACGGGCCCTACTCTGCCCGGGGTGAGTAAATCAAATTTGCTTGTGAATTAAGAAAATTTGGGTATCTAGGTCCAGCGCTTGAGCCGAAGCGTTACCCTAAGCGGGGGCCGAAATCTGAAACGTTTTAGGAGTAACTAAGCTTGAGCGTTCTGTCTTGGGAATTAAATGGATGCTTTGACACTGGATATTTCATCGGCACGCTTATCTGATTTTTATTATAATTTTGCTTTGTATAATTAACCATCATTCAATACAATACTTAATTGATATTATGCATACAATTTTGGTCGTTGTCTGTGCGCATTTAGCCAAGGTCCAATTTTGTAGAGCGGTAAGTGATAAGCTTGTGTTACCCTCAGTTAACCAATTGATCATAATACAGCATAATCAGACACTGGATGAATCTCATCGTCCCTACCCGAAATTCTACCGGGTTTATGCAGTAATCCATAGCTATACATTATTTAACGGAAATTTGTGAATTTACCGGGAATCGCGCTCGACTGTCGCGATTTCTAAGTGTATTCAAGCCCCGGGTGTATCCCGAGCAACTTTACTAATGCAGATAGTTCGATAAACTGTCGCCCCCAGGGTGACATTGAGTTCTATTCTAACCTTTGTTGCCCCCTTTCGACTCCTTTCTGGGATCTTGATTGCATGTGGGTGCTAACCAATATTTTACACAAGACCCGTAATGGCCATCGCTTGTCATCTTTGAAATTGGTCAAACCACTCTCTATACTAACCACGGAACGGATTGAAGGTGTACTGTCTGGTTTATATTAATTGCTTATTGTATTGAGATTTGTCAGATTGTGCATTGGAATTTTCTAAGGACGTCAAATTTCAGTATGGCTGTTCCAACTTGTAGGGACCACTGGTCAAACGTAAACCCGCGCGTCTCTTTCGAGCCGGGAATACGCCAAATTACTCGTAGAGTGGAATCATTACGGCCATTCTCCGCAGTATTATTACGATTGTGCAAATAAGCAGGATTCGTCTACCAAATAATCATGGACAGGCAAGTAATCAACAGGACGTCACACCATTACCACCGATTGATAATAAATGTACGCAATAAATGAGGGCTTATAACGATCCAAAATAATCACCAGAACAGGTCCAGATCAAAATTTGGGAGAAAAAACGACATTTAGCTAGCGCCCCCACCTTTTGAAATTAGCTCGGATCCGCGAACAGTTTTCCTCAGACCCGATGAAAGCAAAACCCTTAAATTTCTATAGAACGACTTAATCGCTGACGTTTTCAGAGTTTATTTTATTTCGGCATTGCGACCCGTTAGGCCGTACACACTTCAGGGTTTCATATTTATATATAGATTGGGTTGAGCCACATATTTCCCTTTCATTCTCTTTCTGTCATCATGGGCTTTTGCTCGCACGATGACAGAGTCCCATACTTCTCCTTATCGCTCGAACGCTTCGACGCAATATCAAATTTACCACCGTTCGATCGAACGCAACAAAGAGGAAATTGCACTGCATTGAAATACATACAACGCACAAGCAGCGATACACTAACAAAAATTGGGATTGGGGATAGAATACGAAGAAGGGGAAAATTTAGGAAGAATATATTGGATCCGAACTTTGGGCCCTACTTGCCAGTTCAGTGTAGGCCCCGTTTCGTGGGGTAAGGCCCTCTAGGTAGAAAATGAGATCGAATGAAGTGAATCACTGCAAAGGCAAAAATGTGGTTACTGTCTATCTTTAGGGCAAAGTCGCGCTCAATTCAAGAGAAGGGCAGGAGCCCCCACGGGCTTTTACTGTAATATGCCAGCTAACCAAATCGAATAGTTCGATAGAAATCCACGACATTAGAAAATAATACTCACTGATCGATCCGAAGTTAGAAAATTGCCCTATTTGGGTTACGCCATTCTGGACCCCTTTCAGAACCGGAGTGTACTCGACTCAAAAGTAGGACATAGGCCTCTATGGCCTGTTACAGTAGAGAAGGAACGAACCTACCAAAAAATATCAGCTAAATTCCACCGGGACATTAAATCAACAATTATTAAGCGATCTAGAGTAGACAGAAATTTACCCTTACCGGAAGAATGTTTTTTCGACCAACTTTGAGCACCTATATCTAAACCCCTCTAAGTCGGAGAAATCCGGGATTTTTGGATAGCCCAATAGATGGACCATCCCTTGCAATAATTGGTTTAAGATAACCGACAGTCTCTGTTCAGAATGACACTGCTAAACTTACCACCAATCGCCTATCTCCTTGAGCATAGAAGTCGCATCGACTTCGAACTCCTCTGGAGCGCGCATCGTGAGTGAGAGGTCAGGGTCTCAGGCCTCGGTCTCGATTAGTAGTCAAATAGTTCGTCTAACCATATACCCCTTTAGTTTCATTAAATCACTCGTATCCAATGAGATATGTCATCACCAACCTTGCCCAAAATGCCCCTACCTTATGTACACGTTTTGGAACAACTTAGGGCCCTTATGGCCTAGCCAGTTGTAATTGGACGGATGCCCCTCCTAGGTTTCTAGTTAACGGAATACTCCGGCTTTGCAACCACTCCATTGGATTCGGCCTCCTAGTGGAATCGCCAGCACAATCCTACGACAAAATCGGTACAAAACCAACTGCCCGTTTTAATAGATATACAGATACTGCCTTTTCCTTAACCTAACTCCATTATGAGGACATTGAGAACGCTCCGAGCATTAAATTTAGTACAAAGGCCGGTCCAGGAACCCTCCCGGGCTAACAAAAACTAATGCTTACGATGTGAAAGCATCACGTCTATAGTTATATCTGCCCCCCACCATCTCTTACAATTAAGCATTTTACAAAGTATTAACGTTACATAAGCTTATAGTCATATAGGGTTTGGTCAGCCATTTCTGGTGTAAGCCTAGGACAAGTTAAGCACCCGGCATCATATAGGGTCTGGACATCTCTGGACTATGTTGGCTTGGGAATATCCTCAAACCATTCAAAAAAGTCGCACTGTGACGTTCAGTGATGGTAGTTTCATTTGCAGTTAGGTGCGTACCTGCCCCCTTAATAACCAACCCAAGATATATCAAATTCACGTTAGTCCGTTTCGCCACAGCTTCATGTTTTAGCCCACAATCGGATGCCCTCCCAATATAATTTAGCCTGGGTACCGCTTTAGGCCATTCAAAAAAGTATACGGAGTAATGTAAACGGATTTCACCCAGAAGGTAATTACTCTTACTCTAGGTCATGATCATGTGAAATATCCATTACACCATGGTTTTCGATCTATAAGACAATGGCCTCTGCCACAAACGCTAGACTTGCTTTAGCCGAAGTATCCTGGTAACGCAACCCGGACACACAAAAAGAAATCGTAAGATCAGAAGGATGGAAACGTGGTTTACTAATTGGTTACGCGATAACGTACTCAGCCAAGAATCTGGCAAGATCTTTCATTTAACTAAATCGTTGCGCATCGAAAGTCAGGATCATCTGCACTAGGATATGCAGAATATTCACGCGATTCCCTTAGGGATAAGCCGGATAATTGACTGGGAGACTCCCCAGCCACGCAAAAATAAGAGGTCACGCATTGAGAAAATGTTACGCCCTCTCCAAACCTACAGCTCTTCTTTAGTAGTGAGGATAGGTAGCTTATGAGCTTAATTTCAGCTCTATGCGGGTTGCGCACCGCACGCTGCAGGTGGCAATCCGGAACAATCGGAACAGTACGATTGTGCTTGGCATAACGTAACCCAGGTATAGCCCAACCATCGAAAGTTTCATATAGACCTGGACTCCGTCCACCAGCCCATTAGCCGGGAAGACGAAACGGTAATTAATGTTTAAATCAGGTCAGGAACAAAGAACAAAGTGCGACCATACGAAATCGCAAACTTACCAAAACCTTAGCTGACCTCCTGGCTGATCATAATAAGAGACGCAACGGAACCTCAAGCACCAGGACAAAATTTTAACTCCAGTAACCTTCAGCCCTAACCCTTAGACAAAACAGGAAACAATAAAAAGGGGATGCACCAGCCTCTCACCCGAGCTTCGAAAGTTTCGAACTGTCAAGGAACAAATTTCGCTCCAAGTAAATGAACGCACCGATCAGCCCTTGTGTACCATGTTACAAACCCCAGTCCCACTTTCATTTTTAAAACCGCGATTGAGACAAGTAATATTAAATTCCCCCGTTTCGCCTAGTATACAGTCAATGGAAAACATAAGAAAAGGATTAGGCGTACTACCTCAATAGGAAAAGCCCACTTAGGCGGAGAAAACTCAAAAAGGACGATCACTGTCGCCACTAACCCGAGCACCAGCTCTTAGGGGAAACTGTCAGCGAGGAGACCACGCAGTGAAGATATGTCTGCCTTTGTTTGTAGTTCAGTGGATCAGCCATCACCGTGAGGCGATAAACCGGCGATCAACACGTCCCAGAGACACCGAAATCAACGCAAATCTTCATCTACGGGCCTCAGATCTGAAATATCCGATTGACCACGGTTGATCTACGTCCGCAGTCAGTCAATCCCGACGTGCCCTACTGCTCGCTCGACCCGATAACCCCGAGCCATTTCGCCCTTATAACCAGTAGAACAACGTGTTGTTGAGCCACTGATGTACGTCACACTTTGTCAAGCAACCACCATAGCGCAAAAGAGATAGCGCAAATATGCCCAACAAAACTCAGTTGAACGAGATCGCAACCCAGCTATGGGTAAGGCCGAGTTTGGGTAGACTTTTTAGTCTACGTTGACCGAGGCTCTAGGAATGAGAGTTACTTTTGACCCCTGTCCATAGTCCTTCGCCGTAGCATACTGATCGAGTGGAACGAGTACCCATTTTCATTTTTGGTTACATGTAACTACCAGACCTTCAAATACCCTTGGACATCGGTTAGTATAGAGAGATGGTCGAAAGTCTTTTTGTATTTTATAGGTCGGAGCCACGCACCGACCTTTCAAAAATGGCAATACGATCTGAAAAAGTCGAGATCGGATGTGAGCTGTGATGTAACGGCTGCAAGATGTCCGAATATTTAGAGCTTGAACTAACTATCAAATTTACGGAACTCAATGTTAATTCTGCCCTCATCGTCATCCTTGTAATAGGTGTTCGTGTAGTAAATCCTACCATTCGAGAAAAAACTCGGAGGATTTCTCCTCCTTCGCGTTCGGTTTTGGGATTCCACCAGATTAACCCGAGCGACTGTAACGGCGACGTTTACTTTCAGATTCATAAGTCGGAGACGTACTCCGACCGTTCAGAAATTGCAAAGCGATATGTTATCCAATACGGTCGTGAGTGATCGGAAAGCGCTGAAAATTTACAGAGCACCCGAGCTTTAAGTGGCCAGCGTAAATCTCAAATTGACAGGGCAAAATTTCAATAATATTCTATGGTTAATGTTTACATCGATACTGGTATGACTCGCTCCTACCATACGAAGAGCATACCATAAAACCTTTCGCACCCGTGTGCGTGTGTGAACCAGGACTAGGTCTACTCTGATCAAATGACTAAACCTACTTCTCGCACGAGTGAGGTCACTATCGAATCCACTTTGTGGGCAAATGGATCCCATGAGTATGAATCTTAATCAAGTGGAGGATATGGTATCTGGAATGGTGCTGTCGTCGCTGTTTTGACCTTTGTATCGTTTTAAACTCGTTCTCAATCAAATCTTACGCGCCGATAGAGACATGCCTCCTAACGCATCGGATCGCACCATTGCAGACTCCCTAACTCGGAGCGAGAATAGTGCCTTCAGGCACTCGCGGATAAAGAACACATACGATTAGTCAAACACCGCAGGATACTAATCGTTATATCTAATTATCAGGTATATGAAACTGGGAGCACCCCACCATGTCCACCGTATTAATTACATAGCCGCCCGGCAACCAAAGAATCCACTAGGGAATTATAGTCCATACATTACGGGTCGAGTATTAAAGGAATATTCTTGCTTTCGCACTGACTAAAGGTGCCCGCTAAAGAGATAACGTTCGATAGGCTAAATTGTAAAATGGTTGACATGAGAATAGCGTACTCTAAGAAACTTCTGGACCAGAGAAATGTCATAACGTCTTTTATCATACATTGTTTGTACCATTATTCTGGCCCATGTATAGCCTGAGGGCTCCCCACTGTCCCATGTGGGAAGGTTATTTGACAATTTTTGACAGCTTTCTGTTTAAAGCTCGCGGGTTATTTAATAGCTACCATCTATGGCACATCGGGGAAGTTATAGGAAACTTTTATTAACTACAGTCCATGAGACAACGGGGAAGTTGTGAAGAAAACTTTTTGGTAGCTGCAGCGTATGGGGCAGTGCGGAAGGTGGGGAAACTTTTTCGTACCTTCAGTCTACGGGACAGTGCGGAAGGAGTTGACATCTGTTTCAATATCAGCGGTTTATGGGATAATGGGGAAGCTGCGGGCAAACATTTTAGCGGCTGCACATGACACTAAGGGGTGGTGTGGAAAATATTTTTAGTCGCTGCAGTCGTGGACAACGGGGACGGTGGGGAAATTTGCTGAAATATTTTCAGCCTTAAAGGCTCCCTATCATGAGAAAGATGCGGTTCATCTGGCATCTGTTTTCACTGTCTATGCTACAATGGGAAGTGCGGAGCTGCTGTCTACAAGAGAATGGAGAACCTCAGGAAAGCTACGGGAAGCTTTCTGTTGTCTCATAAACGGCAAATAATGAAACAAGTGTCTCCACCTTCCGCATTGTCCCATAAGTCGGAGGTACGAAAAAAGTTTCCCCACACGTCCCCATTGTCCCGTAGACTGCAGCTTCGAAACGGTTTCCTGCCACTTCCCCATTGTTCCATAGACTGTAAATTTGTATAGCTTCATCGCCTTCTCTATTTTTCCGTAGGCAGCAGATTCTAGAGCAAGTTCTCGATGGTTTTCTGAATTCCCCATTGTCCCATAAACGGAATCTGTGAACACAATTCCCAGTAACTTTGGAGACCTTCAATATTGTCCCGTACACAGCAGCAGAAAATAAAGCTTCTCCATTCTCCTGTAGACAACAGCTGCTTTCCCCGGTGTCCCATAGATTGCAGCGACGAAAAAATTTTCACCACTTTCCCCGTTGTACCGCATACGACTGCAAAAAAAGTTTCACCACAGCTTCCCGTTGTCTCATAAACGGTTCTGAAAGCAATAGTATTAAACACCTTACTGTTGTATTTATTACTTTTATAATCACAATTATGTATATTTATTACATTGGAGTTTACACTTTGGAGTTTTTGTCTAACTGTGTACTAAATCACTATAACTCATATTTTTGTTGCTGACAATATGAGACAATGGCAACAAGTCTTCATGTACTGCAACCGCCAAAGATAAACAGAAACTCTTGCACGTTAAACCGCTCAGCACAGAACAGCAATGGTCTTAACAAAACCAAACATCCAATGTGACATGTGAAACACTTCGGCAGAAACAAATGTTCGGAGTTAAAACGTTTCCTGCGTAATTTCTCACCGCAATTATAACCATGAAACTTCCCTGATATGCAATTTAAGCTTGTAATTTCTGCAAGAATGTATATAATGCAAAGAGAGTGTTTTTATATCTCAACCAGCGCAAAGCGTCTGCAATACCTTGCAAAATCTTTTGATATTATGTCTTAGCAAGATTTGGTAGTGATAAAATCCCGATCAAATTCTCATTAACGTTTTGAGTGCGTCAGCATGGATTATTTTGTGTTACTGTTTTACTGAATTTCCTTTAGTTATTATTCTACATTGCTATAATTTTCGGATTTCGTTTATAGTAGTGCCGATATCCAGACTGAATTTGGCAAAATAATAATAATACAAAGTTTGAAAACAACTAGAGTTGTTAATATATTGACAGTGATTAGGATGCTGGTATGTGGGAGGAAATTCAACAGAAGTAGTAAGATTAATGTAAGCTACTTCATGTTAAGTTTTAGTGCGTGTGAGGTGATTTTGATGATTCGGTGATTCGAATAATTTATTCTATTATCGACCTCATTGTGTTTTTACTAATCGATGATTTTATTGCTAAATTCAATAAAATTCAGCTTCAATAATTGCATATTAACAGATTGTTACAGCTTAACAAATTTCGTTAAATATTCCATTTAAAACCAAAGTTGTGTCAACAAGTTGAACAGTTATTTTATACCAGCGCGAAAGCCGGCCTTCGGCCGCCGCGGGCCTTCGGCCCGCTTCGCGCCGGTAGTATGGCAGAGTGGGCCTGCGGCCCCTGTTTTTCCAGAAAACAGTATTTTTTAACTTATGACATTTGTAACAGATACAAACTTACTCTGTTTTTCATCCCTCGTTTGGTATGTGTTAAAATAGCGGAAACACTATTACACCCTTACGGGTGTGTCAAAATGTCGAAAACAGTATCACACCTTTACGGATGTGTCAAAATGTCGAAAACACTATTATACCCTTATGGATGTGTTAAAATGATGAAAACAACATTACCCCATTACAGATGTGTTAAAATGATAAAAACAACATTACCCCCTCACGGTTGTGTTAAAATAGCGAAAACACTATTACACCCTTCCGGATGTGTCAAAATGTCGAAAACAGCATCACACCCTCACGGATATGTCAAAATGTCGAAAACAGTATCATACCCTTACAGATGTGTCAAAATGATAAAAACAGTATCATAAGATGGTTTAAGAGGAGGTCTCCCAATTAGGGGGTACATCCCAATTGCAAAAGTTCGTCGATACTTTCGACACGTCTTAAAGAAATGAAACAAAAAAAGTTCGTCAAAATCCATGAAGCAGTTGAAAAGTTACATTACGAAAACCAATAAAATGACACTATTTTTTAATTCAAAGGGGGTAGGTTGGGAAAAAAGCATAGGGGATGCCCAACAATAGTGTCCATGCGTTCCCATATCGATTTCCTGCCCAACAAAAAACCGCACTAAAATCCATAAACGGTTTCAAAAGTCATGGTCAAAAATATGTGACAAACCCAAAACTTGGCACATACACAGACAGACATACGGCAATTACATTATAAGATAGTTTAAAGGGGTCCTCCAATTAGGGGGTACATCCTCATTGCAAAAGTTCGTCGATACTTTCGGCACGTCTTAAAGAAATGAAACAAAAACAGGTCGTCAAAATCCATGAAGCAGTTGAAAAGTTACACCATTAAAACGTATAAAATGACACTATTTCTTTATTTCTAGGGGGGTGGGTTGTGAAAAAACATAAGGGGTGTTCAAAAATATTGTCCCTGCATTGCCATATCGATTTCCTACACAACAAAAAAACCACATAAAAATCCATAAACAGTTTCAAAAGTTATGATCAAAGTTACACCATTAAAACGTATAAAATGACACTATTTTTTCATTTCAAGGGGGGGGGTGGGTTGTGACAAAAACATAAGGGGTGCTCAAAAATATTGTCCCTGAAATCCCATATCAATTTCCTACCCAACAAAACAACCGCATAAAAATCCATAAACAGTTTCAAAATTTATGATCAAACTTACACCATTAAAACGTATAAAATGGCACTATTTTTTTATTTCAAGGGGGGGGGGGGTTGTGAAACAACGTAAGGGGTGCTCAAAAATATTGTCCCTGCATTCCTATATCAATTTCCTACCCAACAAAAAACCGCATAAAAATCCATAAACAGTTTCAAAAGTTATGATCAAAGTTACACCATTAAAACGTATAAAATGACACTATTTTTTTATTTCAAGGGGGGGGGGTGGGTTGTAAAAAAACATAAGGGGTGCTCAAATATATTGTCCCTGCATTCCCATATCGATTTCCTGCCCAACAAAAAAACCCGCATAAAAATCCATAAACAGTTTCAAAAGTTATGATCAAAAATTTATGATCAATCCAAAACTTGGGACACACACTCACAGACATACGGCAATTACATTATAAGATATATCTTGAGGCAACGATGACGCAACGTCTACAATTAAACATTTGTTTTATTCTGTATGTAGAATTATCGTCTGACTTCAGTTTAAGCAATGATATACCTTGCACAATTTCGACAACAATTTTAATTGTTGAATTTTGTTACAACAATACATTACAAAATAATTTTCACACTTCAAACTAGTCATTTGGCACTCGACGTGAATTGCAACAACGGCACTTTACACATTGCACAATCCGGTTGCCAACTATTTTAACACAAGCATAATACTTTGACTACAACCGTCTAGAACCCTAACTAAAATGGATTCAACAATGACATGCACTTGATTTGCATTTTCAATAAATCGCCTTCACATTGCACTTGTGCAAATAAAAATTTACGCCGCCAACGATCTATTTCAAACCTAGTATTCGTCGAGTACCATTCAAAAAGGATGTACCGCAAATACAATACAATACAATACGATATTATGCATTGCACAAACCCATGTGTGTCAACATCAAATCTTGCTTTTGCCAAATATAGCAAAATATGGACAACCTAAACTTGAAAAATTAAAAGGTTTGACTTTACAAATATTTGTTTTTCCTGAAATTACTAGCACAAAGTATATTTAATTGCGGTCGGGAACCATATCTATACAAATAGGCTGTACAATTCTGAAAAACTGAATTAATATCTCAATAATTTGCTCCCACTTAATAAACATTTCCCCTGAACCTCTGTGGATGTGTTTACAGGATTGGGCTAAACTAAATGCATAGAACCGCTGCGAGATTTTTCTCGTGCCGCATTTGCAAAAACTTTGAATAAAAACGCCAACAGGGAAGTTTTACTGAAATTTTATCCCCGTATACTGCAAAAATGTAGAGTCACATTTTTAATATTGAGATGGTTCATTTAAAAACGCTATTCTTGAGTTAAAATTGACTCAATTTGAGCCAAGCTTGGCGCCAAAATTGACTCAAATTGAATCAAAACTTGAGTCAAAGTTTAACTCAAACTTAAGGTTATGAAAGAACTACTGAGTTAAAACTCCAATCAAATTGCATCAAAACTGTACTCAAATTGAATCAGTTTTAACTCAAGTCTACCATCAAAAAAGACCGACTCGATCCTTAAGATTTGACTCAACGTTATTCCAGCGCAGCTACTGTTCATTAGCTAGCCATGTTAAAGACGATGCTTTCTCGAGGCTCGATGTCTATGGGGGCAGCCGAGGTTTCGGCTCTTCAGAGGGTCCGGCTGTCCCGAGGTTGCGTTCCGTATTAAGACCAAAAGTTCTGTTCTAATCCTGTCTAGAGACATGCATTACTGTTATGTACAGAGCTCACAGAGATATATACGTGTGTAGTCACTGAACAATGTGGTAAAAAATTTTTGAAAACAAATTGCTAAAGAAACTGCTACAGATACTATGCCGCTTTTATAAAAATGCCTACATTAATTTGGTACGTTTTTCAGAAACACAGCTTTTGTAGAAAACTTTGAGAAGAATGCTCTACAAATTGTTGAATTTTCATAAAATCTGCTACACAAATTTTGTGTAGCAATAAAATTTTTTTTACATATGTAGGAAGTTTCTGAAAATTGCAATAGGCATGTGTCGATAAAAAATAGCTTCAATTCAGCAACAGTTGTTTTGAACAGTTTTAAATATATGTGGTAGTAGTGACAATATGTATATGGACGTAAATTGGTCATAACCATATTTACGTATAGTATTTACGTCTGTGTAGTTAATGTACGCATTTCTATGTGAATGATACATAACGCCATACATAATATCATTACTAGACTAATTATTCTAAATTCCGCGAGTAAACCAAAATCTACAGAAATTTTTTGCAGCAATATAAATTTATTGCAATAAATGGAATAGGCTCCTGGAAATAGCAACAGGCATGTGTCGATAACGATAGATCCGTTTTGCACAACAGTCGTTTTTGGCAAGATTGCTTTATATATGGCGGTAGTGACCATAATATATTGACTGTAAGTGGTAATGACCGTTATTTATGCTTGTGCAGTTCGTGCACGGATTTATATGTGAATGATACACAGTGCGACCAAGTCGATATCATTACAGGACTAATTCCTCAGAATCTCGTCAAATAAATTGAAGATCAAAATATTTTGAAGAACAACACAACAACGCATATTAGCCGCAATGAGCTGGTTACGGCTTGGCTTATATGCGATGATCAACAACAAGAAATAAAAAGGATATGCACTTGTGGAAGTATATGGCAATACTGAATGTCCTAACATCTTTCAGCCTTAATAAACAAACTCATACATGGCCATAGCGGAGCAGTTCGGAAGTACTGTCAACTGAGACATCACACGTCTCGTATCGTAAATCCTCTCTACTTGCCAGATGCTCTTCCCCTTTCCCTCCCTCTTAATTGCACGGCGCACTAAAATTTTGAAAAATTCGGAAAAATTTAGGAAAGATAATCACAGTTTGGCAAAAGTAGGATACATTTTAGCAAATACTTTTCAAAATTGAACATTGGGGAAATTACACACTTTTAAACATTTCGATATTGTAACCCCCCCCCCTTGCGACCCCATGGAAGCCGAAGTTAAACCCCTACCTCCGCTGCTATCGCACGGACTACACCACCTGGGTCGTCGCACCTTGAGCATGTCTGAATAAACTCACATAATTAATATTTAAAAAATTATCTTTTTGGGTAACCTTTTGGGGTAAATTGTTTAACATTGGCTTATTACTAAGCTGTTAGCTGCAACAAATTATTATTACCACACGATCTTTCTATGTTAAAATAGCTACTTTAGCAATAACTATATCTTCTGATACATTAAATTTGCGTATAACTTTAAGAAAATGGATATAAAATGTGTAGCAACGTTTGCAAAAGTTGCTACACGTGCTGTGTCATTTTTGTAAAAAGCGACTTAATTTACGTAACTGGTTTTCTAAAAAGTGTCACACTTTTGTAGCAGTATTTCTAAATGTGGTTCAATTTTTGTAGCTGTTCTTCGAAAAATTACACAGTTTCCGTAGTAGTTTTTTTTCAACAATTTGCTATCATGTGCATCGGCTGCACACATTTTTATGATTGCTGTATTTTTTCAACGAACTCTTTAAAACTGTGGCTGATTTTGATGTTAGCAATCCAAATCTTTAGACGTAATGTTCAATAAATCCGGCAGAATTAAAAATGCGCCATTTACAATCATTGAGAACGATTAGCTGGCTTTAATAGGTATTTCTGTGGAGACGTGTTGTAGAAATATAATCAGGGTCTTCCCAAATCATGGTCAGTACATCTAGTGGAATTAAAAATTTTCTATTTGCTGTCATTGATAATTTTAATAGCAAGTGGCGCGTGTTAATTGAAGCTTAGGTCTAGGCGGAATAGCAGAAATAGGATCAAAACCTTGCTCATACACCAATGTGCACTACAAAGACCATATGTCAATATGATTTTGTAAAGTTTTTTCAGCTCGAGATTATTAATCTCTCCTGATATATTACAGCAAATCTGCTATTTAAACAAGATTTATGAAGCAGTTCTCCAAGCTATCGCCAATAGTGTTCCGAATGTATTTATTATATTATAGGCACTGCCATAATATAACGACTTACAAGGCGTCAATATTAAATTCAAAATTAAAATAAATTATATGTGCGCCACCTGTCACTTGTTTCAGCGAATCTGACAATGTTTTACGCATTTTACATTGTGTGCCAAAAGAAATATTCAAAAGCTCGTTTTAAAAAACTTACAAGAACATTGTAACGTCTGTTGTCAAACTAATTATTTGCTTTTAATCATATCGTAATTATTGCTAAGTTGTCTGGCCAAAAATGTATTGGATTTTTAGAATTAAGATTAGCTTTACAATATTCACTAGTTGGACGGTAAAAGCATATAAGGTTCATTAGCTTGGATATTTACGTACATTAGTGGGACCAATTCAATATAAATGCTCTTAGATACCTATGTTGCAACCGATAATGGATATACGCCTTTCTCCTTACTTTATTTTGGCGGAGCCATTTAATATATAGGCAGAATTTAAAGATTGCACGATAGGTATTCAAAATTCGCTGGCTGGCTCCTACCGGTATTAATAAACAATCACTTTTTTCAGCTAAAATTTTCGTCATAAGTTTACCCTTTTCCTGATTTCTTTGTTAAAATCATAACATTCTTTATAACTACCAAAATATTCCGTGGGGTTTCGGCGGGCTGTCAGCGGCTTCTGCTGTTATTTAGGGCTAGCCCCCACCCCTATGGACACACCAGGGTAGCACATATTTCTATATTGACCATTGTGTGAGGTCATAAGTGAGGTGTACCTAAATTATTCACCGGAATACGTAGATTCTTATGCCAAAATGTGTGATGGTCCTCAAAAATCCACAAGATAGCTTGAATAAGTCCTTAATAAAAAATGAGTAAGGGGTAAACAATTGAGTATTCTTATGTTATTGGTAATCATGATTTTAATATTATTAAAGCAATAATTCCTGTCAAAACCTATTAAAATGGAAAGTATTTTGAGACAGTTTGAGGATAATTAGTTTTCCGATACATACGCTCTGGACTTAAATGAATGTGGTTCTGGTTTTTTTGTGCCTGTATATTCATAACAGCTATTTGGAACCAAAATTTGGAATTTCTTTTGTAGCATGTTTAATAAAACTAAGGAACAAACCGTATGAATTATTTCTTCTCTCCAATCTTGCAATGCTGCTAGCCTTGTAACGGGGATAGGATTTTTTCTCACATTCGCTGTTATATACCGTGAAAATTCTGGTGTGGTATCTCCATGTGAAACAAGAGATGTACGTACCAAATCTGAACAGTGCGTAGTGACCAGAAAAGGATTGATAGATATATAAGATCGTTAGAACGGTCGAAGGTGGTAACGCCGTGTTGACATTGCGTGCTATAGAGTAAGCGCACTATTTAAGGAACGACACTATTTAAGGAACGATTTAAATATAGCTAGTAGCTATAACAAGGGTCTGAGTTCTTTAATATATAAAGGATTTGCACCCCGTCTTCGAGCAAAAATTCGCTAACTTTGTACTTTTTGTGTTTACAAAAAATTATTTACTGACTTTTTATGCGGCAAAAAATTAGCTGCATGAAGTTTTAAAAAAATTGGAGATTCACGTCTTATTTTTTTCAAAAGTTTACAGAGACACATTACAAGACCATAAGTTAGCCAGATTTTTATATCATTGAAATTCTCATAATATTAGCTGAGTATATTGTTTTTTTTGGTATACTTTAATATTTAATGAATTATTTAAGGATATAGTGAGTTTGCAAAAACTTTTGTAAATTTTCGTATTAAGGGACAAATGGCGCCATTTAAGGAGCACGATAGTCATTGAAGAGGTGGCTGTTTTTAAATAAAAACCATTCAATTACTGTTTTAATCGTGGTGACTGGAATATTTCCATTTCGCAAACATATATGAATTATGACACAGCATTATGTAAACCTAAATGGATCGTGGAAAATAAGCAGGGTGCCGGGTGCACACACCGAAGCGTAACAAATTTCAAAAAAATATATATAAGCGCAAAACCTGTTTCAGATTTGATATTCAAGTTTCTATGATCTTCGGACTTTCGGTCCCATAAAACATAAACCTACATACAATTTGTTGGTTACAACAACTTAACGAGTCGTCGCAGAGCATTCTGCCTTTGACCAGCGGATGTCCTCGATGTGATGATTTAGAATGTCTATATTTGCCAATTTCCATAGTGCCATTGACCTTTTCGTATTGAATCTCGAACACCTTTGAATTTTTATAAACTTCTGAGAGAGTACAAATTAATTTTAAAGAAGTTTTATCAATTATGTAAGAATCAAAGAAACTAATTACGCTCTAATTCGTACTGCCTTCCATGCCATCGTAACAACGGTTTTAACCAGCGTTCAAATTCTGACAATGTATGGCATCGCAAACACCATACTGATAAATTGATGGTGTCTCATACACCATTTGTCTTATTATATGGAGTAAACATTTATGTACTTTATACCATAGGCCAAGGTACCGTTTGCCATTGTCGGCACATAAACTTCAACTTGCTGGGTTTTTATAACGTAAACATCACATTAGGACAACGTCTGACCAGATAAGAATCATTCAGTAATCTACCCTGCACGTATCTATATAGTAGTGCAGATTTCGCGATAATTTTCGCGGAAATTTCACATAGATGACAAGAAGATGGCCAGCGCAATATACCATCACACGATGCCATAACAGCAAATGACTGACCTTGCACTTGGTCTACTTGTGCTGTATTTGAGCTCTGTTCCATTAGCCTTTTCCATTAGCTAATGTGTTTTTCGCACAATGTTGAGCAAACTTTTACCGCAGCAGCGGATTCAACCTGGACTATATGGCTGCGAACCTGTTTCCCACCCACTACGCTATCAATACCTGTTGTTCAGTCCCTTGAGGAACTTTGCAAAGCGAGTGAATAAAACTTTTTCGGAAGACTCGGCTGGCACATAGCATCACAAAATGTATATATACGCTGCATCAAATGTTTGACACTGCGCGGAAAGGTGTTAATCGAGCGATTGTGTAATTTTTCATTAACCATTTCTTCCATGAATTGATGCGTATTTGGTACAATGTTGAGCAGACTTTTGCCGTAGCGACGAATAGAACCAGGATGGTTACTAGCGTCATAGGAAGCCGTCTCGCCATTTAGAAATTATTTATTTATTAGTTGAAAAGATAGATTTGGAGAACATCGCATGAGTTAATTAGTTAAGTCTCGACAAACTAAGTCTTCAAGCGAAAATGCCCATAAGATACAAAAGCAGGCTAAGCGATATTTCAATACAATACAAAGTGTACTGGTGTTCAAAACGTGACCTACGAAATGGAAGAATTATGGCAGGATAACAGCATGTTCTAACAGACACCATAGTATTTGTTGAATTAAGACAACTGAACTGCTAGATCCGTATCACAAAGCATTTGTGCTGAACCTTACAGTCAATTCCATGCTGGTAGCTTTTAATAAATATAGCTGCAAGTTTTCTGACTTGTTCTCTTGAGTATATTTAGCCTAAATCGGCAGTTTATTTCAACATAAAGCCGAATAGTATGCATACGTTAATTTGCATTAACAGCGAACCGAAGAGGCTAGTTGTTAGAAGCAAAAATTTTTGTACCTTTTTGTCACTTGAGATCATTCGCCTTAAACCTTATGACAGGCAAAACTACTGTATTACGAAAGAATAAAAGAAAAGGTTAATAATTTACCTTGTTCCTTAAAAGAAATTTTGCCTCTTAAATGCCGTTTGCAATCCTTAAATGACGAATTGCAAGGATTTAAGGAATAAATAATGTTTCGGTCACATTTCACCAAAACACATTCAGATTTGGGTGAAATATTGCACATTAATAGTAATGGACCATATAAATGCACAATTCATATTTTGTTGCAGTACGCGTCAAAGCTAAATGAAAGCAATGTTACTATATTTGCGCTAGTTTCTTAATTGATGCTTTTAATATTAAAGCTGTGCTTTAATAATACACCTATTCTGCTGTTTGTACTGTTGTTGCTTATGGAGTTTCTACATTGCATCCGATCTAATCCGAGAGCACATACGTAGTATATTCGCATCCGAGTTGGATAATGCGGCATGAAGCGATGTCGACATCATATAACAGTACGCACAGAAAAAAGCTTATAGCTTTATTTAGCATAAGCATGTTGAGTGAGCTGTTGGCCTAAACTTTATTTATTAAAGGCAGGTCCCTGGTATCGAATAGAATGCAATCTATAATCAATTTTACGCGTCTAATGACCATATAATGCTTTGACTTTCTAAATCTAGTCTAAGCTTAAATCCAAGCCTGAGTTTAAGCGTAAGGTTTACTGCAAGCTTCGCTTGGACTCCCGATAAAATTTAAATATTTTTTATGTTAGCCTATGTCAAATTTTCCCGCACTGCTGCTAAAGGCGGAAGAAATTGACATGATCCCAAGTGCTTTCCCATTTGGTTTCAAAGCCTTGTGTTTACATATGAAAAATTTAAACTGAAAAAGCTTTTTCGATAGGAAATGAAAAATACAGAAAAAGTTTCCTTGAAAAAATTTCGTACAATCCTTTTATCATTTTTATGGCCGAGATAGATATTAGCGAGCATAAAACGATTATGGTCCACTGGTTTTCGACTGTTTTGGTATATTCATTACTACATTTTGTCAGCATAATTCCCGTATATTGATTCTTAAACGAACGGTTGAGGTCGGTTTTATACTGGACAGAAGACAGGATATTTGGGCTAACTCATGTTTATAACAAACTTTCTTTGATCTGGTTTGCTTGAAAATGAAAGAAACTCCTTGGTTGTAAAATTCTTAGCTGCATAACACCAAATTTACTCCCACCATCTCCTCGTTCCTGCTGGGCCCATGCAATAAACCTGTTCTGTTCGTATTTACCTTTTTGCTTTCTTAGTAATGCGCAAAAAGTTATCATTCCAATGATTCTGTCTCCAGTACTTATTATTTTGTATACGATTACATGTCTTGTTGAAGCTAATAGGCGTTTGTTACCGTTGTGGGCATACCCTATTTCCACTATAAGCATTGAATTCTAATTAGCAAGTCTTTTTTTCGGTGAGAAGCCAACGGAATACAATCCAACTGATATTAAAACAGTTGGTCATGAACTACTGAAGTCTTTTAACCACCCAACTTGCGCATTTTATTGAAAAATTTTAACTTTTGGGTCTATCTACAGTAATAGCTGCTATTATTATTTCTCTGACGCTGTGTGACTTTTGGAGTAAATGCAAGAACTATTGCAACGAAAGTAATGATTTTGCAGGAGTTGAACATCTGCAGTAATACGCATGGAATAGTATATAAACTGTGACCAACTTGTATTTCCGACAAGTGCAACGGCTCGGCTTATCCTCGAAATTCGGGTATATCCTTTCAATGTTTCAATTGTTGTCACAATGTGGCTGTTAGTTACCTTCTGCCCGCTTTAATTTATTAAGTTTTAGGATATCTGCAACTCAAGACTCTTCTGGAAAACGTGCACTGCAGTTATCGTGACCGAATGCAATACAGAACACCTTGATATGAATGCGTGGCCTAGTAGTTTAGCAGCGTCGTCGTACCACTCCACAGTAGTCCAGTGTTCAAGTCCGATCCCTATCTAGTTTTTTTTACATTTTTGTAGTTTTGTCTCAGCAGATAACTCTATGCTTGATAAATGTATACAAACATTATCAAGATGAAATATGACACTTAAAGAAAATGTAATTGAAAGTCGCGATATCACTTTTTATGTGTATGTAAATTAATAAATTCAGAAATTATATGACGATTATTACAATATTCATGACATAGTATGTCGATTCTTGATGTGGAGCTTACCTAGCAGAATTATAGGTTTATATATCACAAGATGAGCATATGACTCCTTATTATGACACTTCAGATGCATCAACTACCGGTTCACTTGTACAATTTCTCTTTGAAACCTTTTAACCGATTGCTTGACACTGGCTCCGCCATTTGCTAAAATTTTTGAGCAGTTTGAAGAATGTAAACAGAAGATGCTGAAGTTTGCCCCGGAAATATGAAACACAGGTGCTGCCTGGTTCGCGTACTGGATTTTAAAACTGAAAAAGTTAAGCTTATGAATTATTTTTATTCAATGCCAGCATTTAATAAATCGTCATATAATTTCTTGCTATGTTAAATAAATCTTTAACCTACTTTTCAAGTAACGGAAGACAATGCTGTACCTATTTCATATCGCTGAATCGGCACGCTAACAACGTTCAAGCCTCGTTTTAAATTATTTAAACTAAACATTCATAAATATATTGGCTCGTGATTCCTGTCATTTAATGCCTAGAAGCTATGCTAAAAGTTTCAAAAAACTTGTGACAACCCAATGGTCCCAGCGAAGCATCGACGATGTTGAATAACTGTGGATCTCTGATATTTGTGTTTTTGCAGCATAGCGGAAGCTAACTATGACCAACTTTCGTTGTAAACAGATAAAAATCTGTCCACAATGTAGCAAATTATTTTTTCGTAGCGCAGCTAGATGGTGAAATAAATGCATGCGATTTCAGAGTGTGTAGTCTAAACATTTAGTAAAACTGTAAATGTATTAGAGCAGTTATTAAAAAAAATCAAATGTGAAACACATACATTTATATATTAAATGGTGTCATGCAACTCGGATTTATGACTGCTTTTTATTTAATTATTACCACGTCCTTTTGTACATTTATTTATTTTCCGTGTTTTCGAAAGTAAGGGGGTGGTATGCTGCTACTGGTAAGTTAAAAAAAAATACTACATTTCTTTCCCCTGCATATCTCTTTAACTTTGTGGTGTACGCAGCTAAGTGCCGCAAGGTTATTCTGATAGTAGCACAGTCTGGCAGCTATTAACGCCGTTTCAACGGTTTTTCGGTTTACTCGTCGCATTAGATTTTGTTTTATTGATTTATATACTTTCACTGTTGCTGAAACAAGCAACAAGTGGCACATACGTTGTTGACGTAGTTCAAAGTATCGTCGATGTAGTATTGTCATCTTACGTGTTAGATATTGAACGACAGGATACAGCAACTTTCAGTTTTACTGAATTAACAACAACAGGCGGCGCCATTTGACGTTATACGAATTAGAGAACAGCTATTTTCTTTGGTGTAGAGTTTGTATGACCCATTGTGACTTTACAATCTGCTAGAGATGATACTTGGCATGAGTGCACATAGCTGTCAAGCATTGGTCATCAGTTAACTTTATAACAAAGAGGGTTAGTATATTATCCTGAATGGAATTACGTGGAAGTTATTCAATATTGAAGTTAGATGAAAGTTACAGTAATTCTGTAATGTACGAAAAGTTATGTCGTGGAAGCGTTGGTTTTACCAAATATAGCCGAATTGTTATATAGCGGTTATACTGGTTCATGTAAAGTGGGAACATTTGAAGTGGATATTTTACATATATACACTACAAAAAATTTAATCATTTAAGTCGTTGTTGCAGTAGACGGTTAGCAGCACAGTGGCCGGTGGATATGAGCCATAAACAATTAACAGTTCACGTTAAATCAGTTCATAAAGAAGTGGACAACGATGGTTGGCAATCGTGTGTACCACTCAACAGTACGTAGTTGTACACATGCACAACTACGTGTAAAACCACAAAACTGGCTTCATTAAGGAGCATTTGGCAATTATTTATGTAACTAAGGAATTTCTTCAGTCTGAAAAAGTAATTGAGATGAGCTATAACAAATGCTAAATATTAACACGCCAGCGTAAATTTGATTTGAATTGGTTAAACCATTTTCTTTGTAATAGCGAATCTTAATATGAATTTGACCCTATAATATTTAAGCGTGTTGACTCTTATTTTATAGAAGACTGAAGTGGTATCATAACATATAAGCGGTAGAAGTTGTTAAATATGTCAGAGAGTGTTTTCTTTACTATACTTTTGAAAGATTAAAATTTGATATAATTTGATGAACAGGTGCTACTACACCGAGTTCACAAATTTTATGTATATTAAAGTTATTTATTTTTATAAGTACTAAGAATGATAAATTAGCAAATGCCACATTTTAGGGATAGAAAGTAATCATTAGATGTAGTTATTTCAGAACGCGGAATTAACCTGGATGACTTCGAGCTTAGCATAGTGCTTTAGCTTGTGTCCGCTTAATGAGGTAAGTATGCTCAAATTTTAATGTAAGATAATACAGAAGGTTTAGTTAGGCTGCCCTTGGTAGTCCCAAAACACATCTAATCCTTTAATGGTTGAATTTAGTTTAAGGATCCTGCACAGTCAGCATTCACAAACCCAACCGTGCGCTACAAGTCTAACCCAAGTTATTTGGTAGTTGATGGCAAACGGCAAACACAGAACCAATAAGCTATTCATGAGCCAGTTTGCAACGTTGGACATGAAAAACTTAATAAGGCGACTATCCAAATTTTGATTAATACAACAACCATTTTGCAATAGATACATTATTATACTTGGAAATATCTTGGAAAGCAGCAGCTTTGTATTTTATTAGCTTTTGAGAAACTCGTTCCGACATGAAAAATTAACTCACCTTGTGTAGTGACCCTGCAGATTTTTATTTAGCCTAATTTTGGCATAATTTTTTAATATTATTTATAAATCAGATAAGTCACAGCTCTGGTACAAACATGCCCTTACGCCAGGTAATCGGTTAATACAACGTGGACTGGTTCGCACGAGAAGGCTTGACATCTGTTAAACGGCCACATTGGTGTAGCTATGGCAATGTTTATGGTTAAATGTGTATTTGAAGCATGAACGTGCAAATTTTCTCATAGCTTCCAGGCTGAGACATCGTTTTTGTTTTTACCTTCTGTTATTCTGTGCTTCAATTTCTGAAAGCAGGAGCACAGCTGTATCGCAGCAGGAATTACAAGCTTTTTAGATCCTATCGCTGTAATCTGTTTGCGCGCTAATAATGGCGTACGGCAAACGTTGACAATGTGCTAATACCACGATAGCGAAACACAAATCTAAGAATTTAAATACTAAAAAAGAAAGTTATAGTCATTTCAGAAAGCTAACTCATACTCCAAACACAAGCTTTATGGCAGCTCAACTTGCCTGTATTTAAAATGTTATTCTCGTTCGTATACAGTTTGTAGCAACCAAGGCTAGGTAACAAGATGGGGGGGAGGGGGCGAATCCTCGGAGGATAGGGGGGTACCGCGGTACACCAGGACCTCGGGATGACGGGTACGAGGACTCAAGGGGGCAGCCTCATCTGAACCCCTATTTCGACATGTGTTATTTATATAATAATATATAATACATTAGAAGATTATTACGTTTGCATGTAAGTATGTCAACTTACCGACTTTCCTAAACGTATGTAACAAATAAGAGATATTGTAACACATGCGATATAAAAATGTGTAAAAAGAAGTTCCATTGAAATTATTACATCTCAGAACGGTATTAATACTTCAAAGACAAGCCTTAAAGCCGTTCAAGTTGTCTCTATTTTTAAAATGTTAATTTCGTTCAAATACAGTTTGCAGCAATCGAGGCTAGGCAACAAGACTTAATTCTAGAGTGGTAATTACTGGGTTTTTGCAAATCGACAATTCTAATTCATGCGCGTCATAATAGCGTGATACGTTGCGTAAAATGTTGCTTCATACATTGTGTATTTAGCACTTATAAGCAGTACAAGATGGAAAACAGTACATGTTATAGTATGTGCAATTTCAGTGGACTCCAGACCAAGCAATAAGATTGTCAAAATCAACTGCCAACTTAACCAATGTTTACTGCGAAAGGCATTTGCCGACATGCGGTCTCACGAAATGGACCAGTGATGCGTAAGTTTATAGATAAATTACTACACCTGCAAGGTAAAATATGTTACACTGCAAAGGCTTTCATTTTAAAATTAAATAAGCATTTTGTGAAGCAGCCACAATGACAAAATTTCATCATAGTGAACAATTGTTTCGATTTTAAACTTCTACATCCTGAATTAGATTCTATATTGCATATTGTTGAATAAACATTTATTTCCGAAGCTATAAATAGATCACAGATCGCTTTATTAGAAATTGAGTTCACAAGCTATTAAACTAATATGGAACTATTGCTCGGATTCTTACTGGAAAACACCGACACGCGTACTAACACTATATCTATATATCCTTCGAACTTGGCTAACAAAACGTTACGTGCTATAAATGCTATAAATCGTTATTATCAAACAGCTGTGCCACACGTGAAAGTATGACAATCTTCTAATCATTTTTAGTACGCGTTAATTACGGTAATAATGCTACTAACGTTGTTCTCAGCCTTTTCAGACTGTCAACAACATATAAGAAATACTGCATATGTCTTTGCTACTTAGCAGATATGAGGTTAAATTTTTATTCATTCCTAGGTCATGATTGGTACCATTGGTATTTCTTAATGTTATGTCTTCCAGTATATTTGCGATTTACTAGTAATTATCTATTTTTAGAACATTTCACCATTATCATGTACATTTCACGCGCAAAAAAATCCGTCCCCATCTTAACGCCATCGAGCTCAATGTCGTCATTCAATACAATTCATTAATGCACATCGATCCGTTAGTGCAACCGTCATTTTTGCGGAGCCATGTTCTTTCAGGTAAAATTACTTTATTATTATTTAATCAAAATTTAGACTATCGCTTATTTAAGCATACTACTTGTCGTATTTTCGCACAAACTTAACCAGATTCAGTCTAGCTAACGCTTAAAACAAATGCACCACCCTTTAAACAAAATGCCAAATGTAAAATTCGTCTTAGTTGTCTTATTTGGTCAAGCATTTCTCTTATTCGTGTACCAGTCATATTTTATTTCATGTTCACGCCTCTAGAGGTGTGGTAAATATGCTAATATGATTACGCACTGGATTCTGTCATGATAAAATCTATTAGTATACTTTTCTCATGGCAGTACGAACCTTTTGCTGAAAACTATGACGCTACGTGATACTCATATAATTTAGCACACGCAAAAATGTGGTTTTTTAACAGGTACATTAACCGTTAAGGATGTAAGAAGATGCCTCCCAAAGATGATTGGTGGGGTTTTAACTACGTTCCAAACTGTTTTGAGGTATTGATTATTCTCCCAGGATTTTAGGGTATCGACTGCTCCCATGGATTCTTGGGGAGCTACCCGTAGACATCGGCAAAGTGGTGCCGAAAAGCAATCACGTCTGTGGATAAGATAAATCACATGAGTATGACCGAACTGCTTACTTTTCGACAAAACTTTTATCGCGGGCTCTTGTGCGGTTAGCAACGTATTTCTCTCATAATGCTGGCTTTGTGCAGTAAAACATTCTTTGTCGTGACTAGAACTTTGGCTACTTTGTTATTTTCAACTGTTGGAGACGAATTAAAACTACTTAAGGCAAATACGTCTCCAACAGCAATTAACACTCTGATTTCCTGAAATACGTAAGCTGGTGCCTTAGCAACATCTCTACGGAGGTCTCTATTCTATGATCGTCAGCCATATCAAAAACATGATTCACTAGACTTGACACACAATTGCCTGAGTGGTGAATTTGAAAAACTTTACATATTATTACTTGTAACTATAGATATGGTCTAAGATTCTGACTTTGTTTGTGGGTGACACCTTTAAAGGGCGCATATTAAGTGTTTGTTATGCTGCTCGCGATATACGACTTAAGCATAGACTTTAAACCCAGATTAAGCTTCTCATCTTATATAACATATTACACAATATTCTAGGCGTCGGCCGGAGGCTGCCGACTTGCTCTCTTTTTTTCTACTGTACGTACTCCTAAGGGTGTGTTGTTTCTTGACTTCCTCTTTTCTTCGGTTGCGTAGTTTCTTCTTTGTCTGCGTTGCTTTTTTGTGTTTCTTTTCTCTGTGTTTGGGTGTGTGTTCTGCTTTCTTTCTCGTTTTGTTGTTTCTTCTTTGTTGTTGTTTTTGTGTTTTTTTTTGGTTTTGGGGGTTTGTTTTTCCTGGTTGTGCTTGGCTTTGGGGGGTTTTTTTGGCGTTTGTTGTTCTGGTGTGTTGTTTTTTTGGTTTTTTCTGGTTGGTTTGGTGGGGTGTGTGTTGTTGTTGTTGTTTGTGTGGTGTGTTGTTTTTGTTTTTTTTTTTTGTTGTTTGTGTGTGTTGTTGTGTGGGTGTGGGGCTGTGTGTTGTTTTGTGGGTTTGGGTTTGTTTTTTTTTTTGGTTTGTGTTTTTTTGGTGTGGTGTGTGTTGTGTGTGTGTGTGGTGGTTGGTTTTTTGGTTGGTGGTGTTTGGGTGTTGTGGGGTTTGTTTTTTGTGTGGTTTTTGTGTGTTGGGCGTGGTGTGTGGTGTTGGTGTGTGGGGTGGGTGGTTTTGTGGTGTGTGGTGGGTTGGGTTGTTGTGTTGGGTGTGGCTGGGGGGTGGGTGGGGTGGTGGGGTGGCTTAACATTTTTTGCGCGTGGAATGTACATGATAATGGTGAAATGTCAAAAAGAAATACTGAGTAAATCGAAATATACTGGAAGACATAACATTAAGAAATACCAATGGTACCAATCATGACCCTAGGAATGAAAAAAATTTAACCTCATATCTGCTAAGTAGCAAAGACATATGCAGTATTTCTTATATGTTGTTGACAGTCTGAAAAGGCTGAGAACAACGTTAGTAGCATTATTACCGTAATTAACGCGTACTAAAAATGATTAGAAGATTGTCATACTTTCACGTGTGGCACAGCTGTTCGATAATAACGATTTATAGCATTTATAGCACGTAACGTTTTGTTAGCCAAAAAGTTCGAAAGGATATATAGATATAGTGTTAGTACGCGTGTCCGGTGTTTTCCATAAGAAGATCCGAGAAATAGTTCCATATTAGTTTAATAGCTTGTGAACTCAATTTCTAATAAAGCGATCTGTGATCTATTTATAGCTTCGGAAATAAATGTTTATTCAACAATATGCAATATAGAATCTAATTCAGGATGTAGAAGTTTAAAATCGAAACAATTGTTCACTATGATGAAATTTTGTCATTGTGGCTGCTTCACAAAATGCTCATTTAATTTTAAAATGAAAGCCTTTGCAGTGTAAAATATTTTACCTTGCAGGTGTAGTAATTTATCTATAAACTTACGCATCACTGGTCCATTTCGTGAGACCGCATGTCGGCAAATGCCTTTCGCAGTAAACATTGGTTAAGTTGGCAGTTGATTTTGACAATCTTATTGCTTGGTCTGGAGTCCACTGAAATTGCACTTACTATAACATGTACTGTTTTCCATCTTGTACTGCTTATAAGTGCTAAATACACAATGTATGAAGCAACATTTTACGCAACGTATCACGCTATTATGACGCGCATGAATTAGAATTGTCGATTTGCAAAAACCCAGTAATTACCACTCTAGAATTAAGTCTTGTTGCCTAGCCTCGATTGCTGCAAACTGTATTTGAACGAAATTAACATTTTAAAAATAGAGACAACTTGAACTGCTTTAAGGCTTGTCTTTGAAGTATTAATACCGTTCTGAGATGTAATAATTTCAATGGAACTTCTTTTTACACATTTTTATATCGCATGTGTTACAATATCTCTTATTTGTTACATACGTTTAGGAAAGTCGGTATGTTGACATACTTACATGCAAACGTAATAATCTTCTAATGTATTATATATTATTATATAAATAACACATGTCGAAATAGGGGTTCAGATGAGGCTGCCCCCTTGAGTCCTCGTACCCGTCATCCCGAGGTCCTGGTGTACCGCGGTACCCCCCTATCCCTCCGAGGATTCGCCCCCTCCCCCCCCATCTTGTTACCTAGCCTTGGTTGCTACAAACTGTATACGAACGAGAATAACATTTTAAATACAGGCAAGTTGAGCTGCCATAAAGCTTGTGTTTGGAGTATGAGTTAGCTTTCTGAAATGACTATAACTTTCTTTTTTAGTATTTAAATTCTTAGATTTGTGTTTCGCTATCGTGGTATTAGCACATTGTCAACGTTTGCCGTACGCCATTATTAGCGCGCAAACAGATTACAGCGATAGGATCTAAAAAGCTTGTAATTCCTGCTGCGATACAGCTGTGCTCCTGCTTTCAGAAATTGAAGCACAGAATAACAGAAGGTAAAAACAAAAACGATGTCTCAGCCTGGAAGCTATGAGAAAATTTGCACGTTCATGCTTCAAATACACATTTAACCATAAACATTGCCATAGCTACACCAATGTGGCCGTTTAACAGATGTCAAGCCTTCTCGTGCGAACCAGTCCACGTTGTATTAACCGATTACCTGGCGTAAGGGCATGTTTGTACCAGAGCTGTGACTTATCTGATTTATAAATAATATTAAAAAATTATGCCAAAATTAGGCTAAATAAAAATCTGCAGGGTCACTACACAAGGTGAGTTAATTTTTCATGTCGGAACGAGTTTCTCAAAAGCTAATAAAATACAAAGCTGCTGCTTTCCAAGATATTTCCAAGTATAATAATGTATCTATTGCAAAATGGTTGTTGTATTAATCAAAATTTGGATAGTCGCCTTATTAAGTTTTTCATGTCCAACGTTGCAAACTGGCTCATGAATAGCTTATTGGTTCTGTGTTTGCCGTTTGCCATCAACTACCAAATAACTTGGGTTAGACTTGTAGCGCACGGTTGGGTTTGTGAATGCTGACTGTGCAGGATCCTTAAACTAAATTCAACCATTAAAGGATTAGATGTGTTTTGGGACTACCAAGGGCAGCCTAACTAAACCTTCTGTATTATCTTACATTAAAATTTGAGCATACTTACCTCATTAAGCGGACACAAGTAAAGCACTATGCTAAGCTCGAAGTCGTCCAGGTTAATTCCGCGTTCTGAAATAACTACATCTAATGATTACTTTCTATCCCTAAAATGTGGCATTTGCTAATTTATCATTCTTAGTACTTATAAAAATAAATAACTTTAATATACATAAAATTTGTGAACTCGGTGTAGTAGCACCTGTTCATCAAATTATATCAAATTTTAATCTTTCAAAAGTATAGTAAAGAAAACACTCTCTGACATATTTGACAACTTATACCGCTTATATGTTATGATACCACTTCAGTCTTCTATAAAATAAGAGTCAACACGCTTAAATGTTATAGGGTCAAATTCATATTAAGATTCGCTATTACAAAGAAAATGGTTTAACCAATTCAAATCAAATTTTCGCTGGCATATTAGATAACATTTGTTAACTGGCGTACTCTGAATTACTTTTTAGACTGAAGAAATTCCTTAGTTACATAAATAATTGCCAAATGCTCCTTAATGAAGCCAGTTTTGTGGTTTTACACGTAGTTGTGCATGTGTACAACTACGTACTGTTCAGTGGTACACACGATTGCCAACCATCTGTCACTCTTATGAACTGATTAAGCACTGAACTGTTTCTAATGTTTTATGGTTCATGTGCCACGGCCACTGTGTGCTCCTTAACCATTTACTACTTGCAACAACGCGAGCTTAAAAGATTTAATTTTTTGTTGTGTATATATGTAAAATATCCACTTCAAATGTTCCCACTTTACATGAACCAGTGTAACCGCTATATAACAATTAGCTTGTGTTGGTAAAACCCAACGCTCACAGGACATAGTTTAGTACCTTTGCGAATTACTGTCGTTCATAATTCAATATTCGAATAACTTCCACGTAATTCCATTCGGGTGATATTGCTAACCCTCTTTGTTATAAGAGTCATAAATAACCAATGCTTGACAGCTATGTGCATTATCATGCGGGGTGTCGTATATAGCAGATTTGTAAAGTCACAATGGGTCATACAAACTCTCTACACCACAAAGAAAATAGCTGTTACTCTAATTCATATGTGACATCGTCAAATGGCGCACATATTGTTGTTAATTTGCAAGTAAAAATTGAAAGTTGCTGTATCCTGTCGTTCAATATCTCAACACGTAAGATGACAATACTACATCGACAATACTTGAACTACATCGACCGACATATATGCACCACTATTTACTTGTTTTTCACAACAGTGAGAAAGTATATAAATCAATAAAACAGAATCTAATGAGACAGGTGAACCGAAAAACCGTTGAAACGACGTTAATAGCTGCCAGACTGTGCTACTATCAATAACCTTGCGGCACTTAGCTGCGTACACTTTACAAATCTAAAGAGAATACATGGGAAAGAAATGTAGTAAACCAACAGGACTTACCAGTAGCACCGTCCAGTGCTTTACTTTCGAAACGCGGAAAATAAATGCATGTACAAAAGCACATAATAATAATTAAATAAAAAGCATTAATAAATCCAAGTTGCATGACACATTTGATATATAAATGTATGTGTTTCACATTTGAAGTTTTAAAATAACTGCTCTGATACATTTACAGATATACAAAATGTTTGGATTGCACCGCTGAATCGCATGCATTTAGTTGGCCAGCTGGTACGCCGGAAAAATAATTTGCTACATATCAACAGATTTTATCTGTTTGACGAAGTTGGTCATAGTTAGCTTCCGCTATGCTGCAAAAACACAAATATCAGAGATACAGAGTTCTCAACATCGTCGATGCTTCGCTGGGACCGTTGGGTTGTCACAAGTTTTTTGAAAGTTTTCGCATAGCTCCTAGGACATTAAATGACAGGATACACAAGCCAATATATTTATGAATGTTTAGTTTAAATAATTTAAAACAAGGCTTGAACGTTGTTAGCGTGCCGCTTAAGCGATATGATAGGTACGGCGTGTCTTCCGTTCTTGAAAATTAGGTTAAAGATTTATTTAACATAGCAGAGATTATATGACGATTTATTAAATGCTGGCATTGAATAAATCTAATTCAGGCTTAACTTTTTCAGTTTTAAAATCCAGTACGCGAACCAGGCAGCACCTGTGTTTCATACCTCCGGGGCAAACTTCGGAGTCTTCTGTTTACATTCTTCAAACTGCTCAAAAATTTTAGCAAATGGCGAAGCCAGTGTCAAGCAATCGGTTAAAAGGTTTCGAAGAAAATTGTACCAGTGAACCGGTAGTTGATAGTTGTGAAGTGTAGTAAATTGGGGTCATATGCTCATCTTGTGATATATAAACCTATAATTCTGCTCGTTAAGCTCCGCATAGAATCGACATATTATGTAATAAATATATTAATAATCGTCATATAATTTTTGAATTTATTAATTTACATACACATAAAAAGTGATATCGCGACTTTCAATTACGTTTTCTTAAGTGTGGTGTTAGTCTGATAATGTTTGTATACGTTATGAGCACGAGTTATCTGCTGAGACAAAAACTACAAAAAATGTAAAAAAAAACTAGATAGGGATCGGACTTGAACACTGAACTACTGGAGTGGTACGACGACGCTGCTAAACTACTAGGCCACGCATTCATCAAGGTGTTCTGTATTGCATTTCGGGTCACCATAACTGCAGTGCGCGTTTCCCAAAGAGTCTTGAGTTGCAGATATCCTAAACTTAATAAATTAAAGCGGGCAGAAGGTAACTAACAGCCACATTGTGACAACAATTGAAACATTGAAAGGTATATACCCGAATTTCGAGGATAAAGCCGCAAAACCGTTGCACTGTCGGAAATACAAGTTGGTCACAGTTTATATACTATTCCATGCGTATTACTAGTATGTTCAACTCCTGCAAAATCATTACTTTCGTTGCAATAGTTCTTGCGTTTACTCAAAAGTCACACAGCGTCAGAGAAATAATAATAGCAGCTATTACTTAAGATAGACCCAAAAGTTAAAATTTTCAAATAAAAATGCGCAAGTTGGGTGGCGTAAAGACTTCAGTAGTTCATGACCAACTGTTTTAATATCAGTTGGATTGTATTCCGTTGGCTTCTCACCGAAAAAAAGACTTGCTAATTAGAATTCAATGCTTATAGTGGAAATAGGGTATACCCACAACGGTAACAAACGCCTATTAGCTTCAACAAGACATGTAATCGTATACAAAATAATAAGTAGTGGAGACAGAATCATTGGAATGATAACTTTTTGCGCATTACTAAGAAAGCAAAAAGGTAAATACGAACAGAACAGGTTTATTGCATGGGCCCAGCAGGAACGAGGAGATGGTTGGGAGTAAATTTGGTGTTATGCAGCTAAGAATTTTACAACCAAGGAGTTTCTTTCATTTTCAAGCAAACCAGATCAAAGAAAGTTTGTTATAAACATGAGTTAGCCCAAATATCCTGTCTTCTGTCCAGTATAAAACCGACCTAAACCGTTCGTTTAAGAATCAATATACGGGAATTATGCTGACAAAATGTAGTAATGAATATACCAAAACAGTCGAAAACCAGTGGACCATAATCGTTTTATGCTCGCTAATATCTATCTTGGGCATAAAAATGATAAAAGGATTGTACGAAATTTTTTCAAGGAAACTTTTTCTGTATTTTTCATTTCCTATCGAAAAAGCTTTTTCAGTTTAAAATTTTCATATGTAAACACAAGGCTTTGAAACCAAATGGGAAAGCACTTGGGATCATGTCAATTTCTTCCGCCTTTAGCAGCAGAGCGGGAAAATTTGACATAGGCTAACATAAAAAATATTTAAATTTTATCGGGAGTCCAAGCGAAGCTTGCAGTAAACCTTACGCTTAAACTCAGGCTTGGATTTAAGCTTAGACTAGATTTAGAAAGTCAAAGCATTATATGGTCATTAGACGCGTAAAATTGATTATAGATTGCATTCTATTCGATACCAGGGACCTGCCTTTAATAAATAAAGTTTAGGCCAACAGCTCACTCAACATGCTTATGCTAAATAAAGCTATTAGCTTTTTTCTATGCGTACTGTTATATGATGTCGACATCGCTTCATGCCGCATTATCCAATTCGGATGCGAATATACTACGTATGTGCTCTCGGATTAGATCGGATGCAATGTAGAAACTCCATAAGCAACAACAGTACAAACAGCAGAATAGGTGTATTATTAAAGCACAGCTTTAATATTAAAAGCATCAATTAAGAAACTAGCGCAAATATAGTAACATTGCTTTCATTTAGCTTTGACGCGTACTGCAACAAAATATGAATTGTGCATTTATATGGGCCATTACTATTAATGTGCAATATTTCACCCAAATCTGAATGTGTTTTGGTGAAATGTGACCGAAACATTATTTATTCCTTAAATCCTTGCAATTCGTCATTTAAGGATTGCAAACGGCATTTAAGAGGCAAAACTTCTTTTAAGGAACAAGGTAAATTATTAACCTTTTCTTTTATTCTTTCGTAATACAGTAGTTTTGCCTGTCATAATGTTTAAGGCGAATGATCTCAAGTGACAAAAAGGTACAAAAATTTTTGCTTCTAACAACTAGCCTCTTCGGTTCGCTGTTAATGCAAATTAACGTATGCATACTATTCGGCTTTATGTTGAAATAAACTGCCGATTTAGGCTAAATATACTCAAGAGAACAAGTCAGAAAACTTGCAGCTATATTTATTAAAAGCTACCAACATGGAATTGACTGTAAGGTTCAGCACAAATGCTTTGTGATACGGATCTAGCAGTTCAGTTGTCTTAATTCAACAAATACTATGGTGTCTGTTAGAACATTTGCTGTTATCCTGCCATAATTCTTCCATTTCGTAGGTCACGTTTTGAACATCAGTACACTTTGTATTGTATTGAAATATCGCTTAGCCTGCTTTTGTATCTTATGGGCATTTTCGCTTGAAGACTTAGTTTGTCGAGACTTAACTAATTAACTCATGCGATGTTCTCCAAATCTATCTTTTTAACTAATAAATAAATAATTTCTAAATGGCGAGACGGCTTCCTATGACGCTAGTAACCATCCTGGTTCTATTCGTCGCTACGGCAAAAGTCTGCTCAACATTGTACCAAATACGCATCAATTCATGGAAGAAATGGTTAATCAAAAATTACACAATCGCTCGATTAACACCTTTCCGCGCAGTGTCAAACATTTGATGCAGCGTATATATACATTTTGTGATGCTATGTGCCAGCCGAGTCGTCCGAAAAAGTTTTATTCATTCGCTTTGCAAAGTTCCTCAATGGACTGAGCAACAGGTATTGATAGCGTAGTGGGTAGGAAACAGGTTCGCAGCCATATAGTCCAGGTTGAATCCGCTGCTGCGGTAAAAGTTTGCTCAACATTGTGCGAAAAACACATTAGCTAAAGGAAAAAGGCTAATGGAACAGAGCTCAAATACAGCACAAGTAGACCAAGTGCAAGGTCAGACATTTGCGGTTATGGCATCGTGTGATGGTATATTGCGCTGGCCATCTTCTTGTCATCTATGTGAAGTTTCCGCGAAAATTATCGCGAAATCTGCACTACTATATAGATACGTGCAGGGTAGATTACTGAATGATTCTTATCTGGTCAGACGTTGTCCTAATGTGATGTTTACGTTATAAAAACCCAGCATGTTGAAGTTTATGTGCCGACAATGGCAAACGGTACCTTGGCCTATGGTATAAAGTACATAAATGTTTACTCCATATAATAAGACAAATGGTGTATGAGACACCATCAATTTATCAGTACGGCGTTTGCGATACCATACATTGTCAGAATTTGAACGCTGGTTAAAACCGTTGTTACGATGGCATGGAAGGCAGTACGAATTAGAGCGTAATTAGTTTCTTTGATTTTTACATAATTGATAAAACTTCTTTAAAATTAATTTGTACTCTCTCAGAAGTTTATAAAAATTCAAAGGTGTTCGAGATTCAATACGAAAAGGTCAATGGCACTATGGAAATTGGCAAATATAGACATTCTACATCATCACATCGAGGACATCCGCTGGTCAAAGGCAGAATGCTCTGCGACGACTCGTTAAGTTGTTGTAACCAACAAATTGTATGTAGGTTTATGTTTTATGGGACCGAAAGTCCGAAGATCATAGAAACTTGAATATCAAATCTGAAACAGGTTTTGCGCTTATATATATTTTTGAAATTTGTTACGCTTCGGTGTGTGCACCCGGCACCCTGCTTATCTTCCACGATCCATTTTGGTTTACATAATGCTGTGTCATAATTCATATATGTTTGCGAAATGGAAATATTCCATCCACCACGATTAAAAAAGGTAATTGAATGGTTTTTATTTAAAAACAGCCACCTCTTCAATGACTATCGTGCTCCTTAAATGGCGCCATTTGTCCCTTAATACGAAAATTTAAAAAAGTTTTTGCAAACTCACTGATATCCTTAAATAATTCATTAAATATTAAAGTATACCAAAAAAAACAATATACTCAGCTAATATTATGAGAATTTCAATGATATAAAAATCTGGCTAACTTATGGTCTTGTAATGTGTCTCTTGTAAACTTTTGAAAAAATAAAACGTGATCTTTATTTTTTTAAAACTTCATGCAGCTAATTTTTTGCCGCATAAAAAGTCAGTAAATAATTTTTTGAAACACAAAAAGTACAAAGTTAGCGAATTTTTGCTCGAAGACGG
>JASANE010018661.1:0-26081 GCA_030248225.1 Trileptium ribeirensis | reverse complement strand
GTAAAGTTAAGTTAATTTTCTGTCCAAATTTCGTTGATAAATATATATTCCAATATCTTTGTTACAAACCAAATAATACATTTAATGGATTCACGAATCGATCTAATTCAAATGCTTTTGTACCGTATGCTATATAGATTTTAGCGATGTTAGTATCGCTATCAGCGCAAATAGCTAAAACAAATTAAAGTTATCATTCTGTTTTGTACGTACCAGAAACTTTGCCGACCATCAAATATATGACATTTTGGATCAGTCTAAATCCGCAAAGTCCTCGCCCTGCGGGCGATGTCACAATCTTGGCATTGCCTCGTTTGAGAAGTTGCTTCGAATGCTTATTTTTCTAAAATATAAGTCGGAAATTATTATCATATATATGTTAAACGTTACCTAATGGCACGTTGTAGGATTTACAGAAAAACATGAAATTTTGACATATGATGCAAATTAAATTTAAGCACCAGTAGCAATTTAGTAGCAATTTATTTGCCCACATTCGAAATATCTAATAAGCTATCGGTATTCGACGAAGACTGATACAAATTAGTAATTATTTAAGATGCGTTCGTTTATACGTTCAACCTTTTGCTTAAAGCTTTAGCTTAAAATTTGATAAAGATTTGACCCCAATTTGTAACTTAAAAACGTGGCAGTGTCACAGTGATGCAAAATTTGAGCTAGAGACTTCAGTTTGATAACTAGAGGTCTCTGATTGTTTCACGCAATGCGCAGTACAAGTGTAAATAGTGTCCAAACGTTCAGATTCATAAAACATGCATTCAAATTTTGATCAAAATTTGAGGTCAAATTTTGATCAAAATCTGGTCAATGTTTGAGCCCAAATTGTGCCGAAAATTTTTGAACCTGTAACCACATTATAATTTATAGTATAAGTATAAATTATAGCATAGGCAGGAGTGCGCTTAAAAATTTGTTTGCACGGTGGCGACAGGCGACGGTAGTTTACATGTTTGCATTAACACGGATTTGAGCAAGTTAATTACACAGCAAGCGAAGCAAGCAAGCATTCATCTGTATCCTATCCCTGCTGTCACGCGGTACTTCGGACCTCTTTCATGTAGAGTCAGGGAAGTAACCAAAATCCTTCTCCAAGATGTTACATTACTCCGGTACTCACTTCGCTCTAAGAATTTTTGACAGTTGAAAACCTTTCGCGCACCGTCGGCACGCCTCCAGGGGCAGTACGGTGCCTCTGGAGAGATGGTGCGGCGCTTCGGAGGAGAGACTGCGGCACCCCGGTGGTACTGCGCAATGTGGCGGCGTTGCGGCGCATCGGGGGCGGGGGATTTAGCGCTTGGGGGTGGTGGGGGTACGGCGCCTAGGTGGGGTGGTGCAGCGCTGCAGGGATGGGGACGGGTGCGAAGCCTCGGGAGATGCAGCGCCTCCGGAGCGGGATGGGGTGCGGTGGGGCGGAGTGGGGTGCGGCAGATTGGAGGAAGTGGTGCCATGCCTACAGTGTAATCTTGGATCCGCCACTGTGGAATAGCACTGTATCTCATGGGACCCTACCTGTGCATGCTTTCGCGATTTTCAACATAACGTTTATAATGTGTTGTATTTGTGGTTATAAAAGTTCTAGAGGATGCTGAAAACGGTTATTTATTTGAGTGTATATGTGACCGATGTAGACCGGTACTGTCGCCCAACCACCCCTTTGTAGTTTGCCGATGATGCTTAATTCAGGGGCGCTAACACGGCGGTACTGGGTGCCGTGCCTCCGCAACTTGATGTTTGGCGCCTACTCCACAGTTTACATCCGCAACAAAATTTTTTTCAACATATGATCGTTAGATTATTATGTTGAGATGACCCCATAATGATTGAGAGCCCCCACTTCAAATTTTTGGCCTACGCCACTGCTTTAACGACATAAATATTTTGCGACCTATGCTTATCACTTATACATTCCTACTCTGGAGCAATTAATATGGCAAACATTTTGACAGTACATGCGCAATCTTGAGGTGGTCATTAACCAGGACCAACTTTGTAATAAGCATGAATGTACAGTTGTTGTCAGTATAATATTATTTTGTACAATTGCGTTCAGCTGAGCTGGTCGTGATTACTAGAATATTAACCTATGCCTAAACAGACTATGCCGTGATAAACATAAAAGTTTTATTTTGAATTTAACTAAAATAGAATTTTAAGAAGCGACTGCTTTAACAGAAATCTAATTTCCAAATAAAAGTGATGCAATTTTTTATTAGAAACCGGCCCGGACGCCACTTGCTTGTTTTAGAAATTTTAGCTTCACTGAAGAAACGACATTCAGATATTACTTGCCTGTAACAAGAACCATGGCTTTTATAAAATGCATAGCATAAAAGCTTCTAAATTCCAAATAAAATGAAGCATACAAATTAAATTAGCCGTCCAATGTTAGTGTGCCAGTAACAGTTCATTCATTTAGTGTTCACCAACGAATTTGGTCTCTAAAAACTCTCATTCGAGTCATAAAAACGTTCTGTTGAAAAGCTAATATAATATAATGCAAACATTTCAATAATAAAAGGAACTGGAACGGTAATCATCTTAAAATTTATAAAAAAGAATTTTGCACGGTATATAATCTCTTTAAGTTGGAACCAGACTGGAAAGAATTGAATGTCTTACTGATGGTCATCTAAAAGGTGACCTCGGTTGGTACATGTTGTTGTTTTAACCCAATTGCATCCTGTCGGTGCAATGACGAGCAAACGATATTGACGTTACAACTTTTTAGTCGACAAGCTGGAATTTTCAACTATACAATTTCTACCAATGTATTGCGTCATACTTTGTTTCAAACAAATTTGTATGGATTATTATGTTGTTTTCCGCAAAAAATATTTTCAAATAAAAGCAACGTCTTACCTT
Organism: Trileptium ribeirensis; assembly: GCA_030248225.1. Taxonomy (NCBI): domain Eukaryota; kingdom Metazoa; phylum Nematoda; class Enoplea; order Enoplida; family Thoracostomopsidae; genus Trileptium; species Trileptium ribeirensis. The sequence goes on along the minus strand of JASANE010018661.1, from coordinate 23,198 downwards.
TATAACCCAAAACAATTTTAGACGATAAATCTTTTTGAGACAGTACAGCGGAGTTTGTTCCAGGCATTCACCTTTATCTGCCACCTTCGTCGATATTACTAAAAACTAAGAAAAAATATTTATAAATTCACCAAATTTCACAGTGTGAATATAAATTACCAGTATCTGAAATGCACAATTTGGTCTGTAGATTACGGTCCATAATTGTCAGTGTACTGTACGAACTCTGCGATCCGAATAAATAATTGTAGACAGTTATATACCGCGGTACTATTAGAATATCCAAACAAGACAAGATTGTAATGTATGTTGTTGCAATGTTAATCTGCTATTTAAAACAAATTATGTTTCATGTGTATATATTGCTTATTAGGAAAAAGAATGCGAATACACCAACACCAATAGATATACATGGGCAAAATGTGGCCATTTATAAGGCGAATTATATGAAATCAATTTAGAAAACAAATTACCACTTTCGCTTTGCCAGAGGAGGGGTAGATGTTCTCGGCGGGTGAGGGAGAAAGAGGCAAAGCCTAAGCTAAACTGAGCCTGGGTTCAAAATTAAACTTCAAATTTTTGTCCTACAGCAATCATGTCTAGTTTATATCCTATCTCTTTTACGGTGGGAACACTTAACATTATCTAGATTTTCCACCGAATACCAAATATTTCCTATAATGTTACTCAATTTTCCCTTGAAATAATGCAATTTTATTCAAAACTATTGTTCAAAACTACTCAAATTTCTTGCATGACTTGGGTAAATATTTCCTGCAGTATGATGGGCGTCCGACCGTCAAGAATTACCCCGCGGTTACCTATTAATCTTCAATAAATACTTCTCTTCAATAAACACGTCTAAAATATCCGATGGAAACCACAAGCAGAAATCTTTTTTGTGATTTGAATCCGGGTGCTTGGTGACAAAATGTTCCACTTCAAAACACAAAGCAGATTACACCCAGGATTGCTCTCTTGGCTGCATAATCAAACCAAAAAATTAAATGTCCGAAACGAAATAGGAATAAGTTCTACAGCAAATGCGGCCGCTTTTCAGCGATGCTTGATTCTTGTCCATTATTCTCAGATATTAATTGCGTTAAAAATGACGTAACAAATGAGTGGTTTGGCATTGAACCGCCAGCCCAGGTAACGCTGAGGGGCAACACGTTTTATCGTTAGAAAAAAAGGACAGCTCAGAGTGGGGATTCGGGGGGCGGCTGACCCCGACTTCGGCTTAGGCTTAGCGTATATCTCATATAAGGATCTAAGCTAAGGCTTAGGCTTAGTATATCTAGAACGGCATAGCATGCATTATACTTCGGCCGTCATGGTTACCTTAGCCAAAACTCCTAACGCTTCGCTTATAGTTCTGCAAGCATGGGAAAATTTTTAGCGGTCTATCGAATGGAAAAGGATTTTATACCCTATCTTTAAAGAAGGGCTAACTATGACTCTTTTAAATTGAGCTATCTGAAAAACTTAACATTCTGAATTTTCTGGTTTTTTGTATTTTGACCATAGTTGGGATGGCCAAAATTAATGGATTAATGGATTTTTGAGACTCTTGGTCACCCTACATAAAAGCCTGTACATTACAAAAACGGATACTGGAGCTCCAGGGTGAATGGCTCGACCCACATAGGCATCATGGTGTTTGGTGCAAGGAAGAAATGTCAAAAGTCCATAAGTAATAAACTTAAAGTAATTATATAAGAATATGAGAAATCTTAAAACAAGATTATTGGGTAATTCTGGATCGCTGAGTACGGTGGCGGTGTCAGAATTGAGCTACGAAATAAGAATTACGCCTAACTGGGACAACGAAATGGTCTATGGGGCTGTGAATGTTGAAGAGAGCATATATATTACGAGGTCATTCGGCCATAAAAACCATTTTAAAAATACCAGAGGAAAAATAAGGGAAAAATAAACTGCGTGCCGGCTAAACGGCGAACAAAGCTGAAACAATTCAGGAATTTGTCATAAAGCTGCTAGAGTGAAATATGGTTTAGGCTTAGTCTAAGTCTTATGCTTACGCTTTGTGTAAGGCTCAGGCTAAATCTACGGCTTAGGTTTAATAGATTAAGGCTTAAGCATACAGTAATACATATATTAACGCAATTAAATTTTTACAGTGTATCGTTAATATCGCTATAGATATCGTTTCAATATTTGTGGGATTAAAGATCATAATATATTATGCGAGAATCATAGACTTAGGCTCTAAAACTCATTACCCGATGACCCGATTCAGCTGATTTCTATGTACGTTTGATTCAGCTCATATAAAACTATAAAAATGTCGATTTCGTTACAGAATTTCGGTTTGATCTGGTGTGTTCTGTTCTTTTTATTTCTTAAATGCGAAATAGAATTACGAATTATTGTTTAATAGCAGAATATATAGCGAGCCTGCAGTGAATTGTATAATCAATTATGTCCCTGTTTCCAATAAATAAATTGAGTGATGCGACAATAAACTTAACCCACGGCCATCAACAATCCTATTTTGCTATTTCGGTTGAAAATCAGTTATCGAACGTTTTTTGGTGAACCGTAATTCGGCGCAAGACTGTTCGCAAACACACAGCTCTGCTATAGTAATTCGGAAAATTTATGTTAGCGAAAATTCAACGAAAAGTTACCGAATTTGTTGTGAGCGAAAATCTGCCGGATTTGGATTCGCTGGTTTTGATCGCGAGGACCGCGAGCTAAACCAAATGACCATTTAATTTGTGACGTCAATATTACTTTAAATTTGTTCGCGAACGGAGACAACTATAAATCAAAAGCTGATAAACATTTAAGAACAGTTTTTACTACAAATTCAAAATCGTCAAATTTCTATTCGAACAGAAGGTGTAATTTTTGGTAGTTGTTTCTGATTTCGCCAACTTTCTGTTATCGAAATGACGATGAAATTTCCGCATTTGTTTCGTAACAACGAATTGCGATTCGCTATCGGCCATTACAAAATAGGATAGTCGACGGGCGCAGGTCAAGTTAACTCGCACATGAAATACGATAAATATCTATGGTAAGAAAATATTAAATTCTTTTTACCGAAATCAGAAGAACAAAGTTTTTCATTGTAAGTTTTTCTTTCTCGACATTGGCATGCATCGGTCACCGATATCGTGAGTGTTAAAATACAAAAAAATGCATGCCATATACTGTTGCTACCCATACTAACAGAGACAGGGATGCTTTTTATAATTGCAGCAGGTTATTCTAAAATTGGCTGATCCAGCACGTCGGAGTAAAAATTATATTTTTGGAATTTAGATAAAATATAAATTATTTTATAATTACTTCAGTTTATAAAACATTATAATAAACATACGTATCTAAATCAATAAGTATATACACATACGAATGTATCATAGGTGTCGATAGGGGTCTGGGGTTTGCTCCACTAAGGATCGGACTCCCTCAAGCCAAATATACCCCCTGAAGGCACCCCCTCCAGTGGGCGGAATGTTTTAGTGAAAATAGACAAAACAAACAAGGAATTGAGTTACATTGACAAAAAAGAGGAAAAATTAGGAAAAACTTATAGCAAATCAGCAAAAATTAGCGAAAACTTGGCAAACTTGAGAAAAAATTTGAGTTATTATAAGTTTCAAAATTTAAACCTCGCCTAACCTACACCAACCCCTTCGAACCCTTCTAGCCACCCTCTATGCCCACGGACCTTTGACACCTGTGGAAGGTATGTATGCATGTATTTACGCGTATAAATAGTAAATACGTAAACTATATATATGTATATATAACTGTAAATAGTTACAATAAAAATTCACTTGAGTTAAATGAACTAAAAAATAAAAACGACAGAATTCATAAACATAGGCCTGCCTGCCAGCATGCCCCATATCTAAATAATTTTTTTACGGTACATTAATTGTGTTTGAGAGCGACAAAATTGTTTCGAAATATGATTCCCGCTGGTTGTTCTACCTTTATTCTGAGTTCTTTTGTAAATTAAACAATCAAAAAGCGATGACATAATATCATAAGTAATTACTGCAACTGCAGTGTTAACATAGTTCCTAGCCACTAGGAAAAAGAATGGAAATACCCACAACATTCAATCATTTAGCAATCAGCACAGGCTACACTGCTGGAGGTTGGATCACAGAAAGGACTGGTTAACTGGCGAGGTTCGGCTGATTGCGGGGCCCAATTTTGCCTTGCGGCTATTCTAAAAGGTTGATATATATTTTAGAAGCATGGCACAATTCTTACATCAATTGCAAACCCTACTCTCTACCGCACTTTTAGCAAATTTCAAAAGGGGTACAAACTGGTGTCGAAATCCCAAATGCACAACTTATTGTAAGTTAGTACAGCAGTGAACGAAGACTTTAGTTGAACACTGGAAAATTCAAACATGAAATGGAAACTTTTTACCAAACACAGAATGCGTCTAAATTTATATAACAGCGCTTTGATAATTTTGATACTTTAGACACCTCAAAGATACATTCATTGTTAAGCAAATTAACTGTCGTTAGCTAATATTTCTGACATTAGGCATAGTAATAATGATTACTTTGATATAGAGTTCACAATAAAATGCTAGCTCTATATAATAAGAAGAAGATAGTGAGTTTCGCCGTATGATCAGTAGCAGCAGATGCTGCGGTATCTGGAATATAGCAATGTTTAGCAATTGGTTGTCTACGGATGAGCTCCCGATGAATATGGACGAATGTATATTACTACCAGGTGGCAATCTGGATTTTGTGTTTGAAGGTATCCCTGATCAACCAAAAACAACCACAACCCGGAAATTGGTAGAGTCGTTTTCAACAATGAGCATGTTTGGTAAAAAAAATTTTTGCTGACCCTGTCTGGATTCGTTACTGGTTACTTCTATATTTCAAATATTTATGGCGTTCATTATGTAATAAGGAACCTTAACTCCCTGAATTTGGATGCCTTAGGACCGTAGTCCAAATCAGAATTTTGTCATTGTGTTTCGATTTCAATATCCATACCCATAATGTTCACAGGAATCTTCACAGAAGCTACTAAGATAACTAGAACTACAACACTTCTACGCGTGAGCCATTGATGAATTCATTTCGTGCATTAATACAATATATTCCCTACTACCGTTGGTTATGCCAAAGCTTTATAGGGACAAAGGATAACCCATTATATTATTTTACCGCAACGATATTATCACCCAGTTGTGCCTTTACTACTTTTGACTATTTCGACGCTAAACGGTTGTGAAGTTGACGGTTCAAACGAATTTAAATTTTCTGAACTATATCAAGTGGTGGTTAATATATTGGCATAACTTATTACATATGTAGGAATTAAGTTATCTAATTTTTCTTTTACGTTTTGTTTTACATTTTGCTCCTATTTCTAAGTGCTATTAAAGCTTAATTTTTGCGGTGGTTGGAAATTCAACGACCGAGGCGCTTAGCATATATTATAGTGCGTGCAAATAGATTATAAAATAAATGAATGTCAGCGTTGAGAGTGTTACGCTAAATAAACTTCAATAAAGTGCATTCACTGCCAAACATAGATTGGTGCAGCACAGTTGTCATAGGTATACTTACCATACCAAATCGTAATGGAAAAGCGCCTAAAAGCCTGGAAGACTCACAGCAAACGGTCTGACAATCCGTCTTCATTTATTTTACAATCCTTGGTTTACACGATAAAAAGATTTAGATATTGATTTTATAGGTATGTATCACCTGAAGTATGTTGGATTTTACAGCTGAGGTGCTTGTACTAAATCCAAGCTACGCTAAGGTATTAATCTTGTTGATTTTACCTGTTTGCGCAGCATCTATTATATATAGTGGCCCCTGACGTCGACTTAGATGGTAATAATCTAGATAATAACAATTGAACAACGATTTCTTCGGCATTCTCATTATCAGCATCTGTTTTACAACAGGCTTATACAAACCGCTTCAAGCTGTTCAAGCGTAGCATCAGTCCTATTAATTTTGTAATTTTTTACACAACACGGTTTGAACAACTATAGACCATATTTTCTCGTGTAACTTGTAAAGCACCAAGTGTATTTAGCTTAACGTAAGCTCGGTAGGTAGAGGAACACGGCAGCGCTGCTATGAATACCGGTAGTCTAGTAAACTTGTTGTGCCGCAGTTTTTGCAAAGAAAGCTAGCGACGTGTTCCGCCTTTTTATGTTTCAGCTGTTTAATTTATTTACGTATTAGGTTACCAGGTTAGAAACTGAAGTTAGTTTTAGAAAGCCTTGAACGGCAGAATGTAACATTGTTTTTGGGTATATGTATTTTCAAAAATATGTAAGAATTTTAAGATTGATTTTGATGCTAACCACAATATTTGCAATCCGATAATATTTCAATATAGGGAAACTTTGCAGTATCAGAGCATCTGTTACAGCTTTTCTTCAACAAATACTACTCGATCTTTCAAATTTCATTCAAGGATGTAGTGTGAAAACATGAACCAAAATTAATGTAATTTAGATATATATATATGTTAAAATGACGGTATTTTCGTGATTAAAATACTATGCTTTTAGCCTAACATGTAGCACACTATGCACTATGCGTAAGCACTTACTGAATTGACGTTGTTGTTGTTCTTATGTTGTAGTTAATAACAATATGTATGTCTAATTAATTTCTAAAAATTCGTTACTTAATGGCAAGCTATAACTTCCGCTCAAATCTGACTGCGTTCCTCACGTCAGAGTTATCTATGGGAGCTTTCATACACTCTTTCTGTACAAAAAGCAGCCCTTAGCAAATCTTTTGCGTCATTTTCTGCTCCACTGACTCCAGTTTCTTTTGGATGATGACCTCAGGTAAGCAACTAGAATGACAGGTTTTTACCATTTTCTTCGTCGTAAAACTCTTCACAGTAATAAATCTCAAGTTATCAGACCACACGATCACGCAAACGATTCTTACAGCATTTTTGAGTCAATCATGGGTCGCCGCAATCTAGGACAGTCACCTTATCACTGGGCAGAATATTGGGCTGAAACTCGTCTGATAAATATGCTATCTATAAGTATTGGGCACGTGAATGCTCGAAAACTTTAAAACTCTCCCTTAAGCACCTTTATTAAGCGACAGTATCGTCGAAAAAAGAGCGATCACTTCACATCACCAACTTAAGTTGTAATTCAGCCGAACAGTAATTTATGTTTCATGTCACATATAATGCATTGTAGTCCTGCGAAATCAGTGCGAATTATGGGAGAGGGCAAGCCTGTTGACTTTGAATGTGCTTTCATTGTACAAAATGTCCAGTTCAAAATCGCGGCACCAACGACCATCTTCCATGAGGGTCCCATGGTGTGTTGAAAATTCGCCCCAGTTCATCGAGTGTAACATAACACGTCGGAAGAGTCTTATTTAGATAACGTTTGTAATACAACGGGCTGGTAACTGTTTTTTGACTGTTTCCACAGCGTTCTTTCAGAATTAGACATCATGCAACGTTTACGCAACGAAAGAGTTACTGTTTTGGGATTTTGTCCAAGTGAAGCATACGTAACAATGTGAAAGCTATGGTGTAGAGGATATTATTGCATTTTAAAAATAATTTTAACTCAACGTTGTTTTAAACATTGAAATATTTGTTTGAGAATTCAATGTAATTGCAATCGAATTTGTTGTGCTAGCAGAGCTTCAGTGGAAATTGTTGTTTTGTGGTATCGATTTTATCACTTAAAATGAAGCTGGATGTTATAGCCATAACACATTTCCACATTAGTTTTTATACTGCTTTAACTATATTTCAAAAAAATATTTTGATTGCCCAATGAATTTGGAAAATGTTTGTAAAAGACTTGCGCTTTGATAACTTTTAGTGGGTTTGCTATTCGGCTGACTGATTGTGTAGCTATACAAACATTATTAATATAATCAAAAGCCATAGGAAAGAATAGAGGTAGTAAGTTTTTAACGTACAACTATAAACTGTCTTTAAATGTGCGTCACATGTATGAAACTTTTTGATCAAATTTTGAGCTCAATTTATAATCAAAGTTTGATCCATATTTCATTAAAATTTGATTGTTAATTTGTAATGGAAAAATATTGCAAGTCACAATGTTTCGAAATCTGTAATCAAAATTTGAGCTCAATATTTTTCGAATTTCACTGCTAGCTCCTGATTGGGTAAAGCAATATGTTACAAAAGTTCGGACATTATTCACAGGAATACGCCGAAAATTAAAAAAAATGCTTTATATATATAAATATTTGCAAAATATAAAATATAACATGTTAATATATATGCAAAATAGAAATTTGATCAAAATGTGAACACTGAGCTCAAAATCTGAGCAAAAATTTTCACATGTGAATCCACCTTATGTTTTCATTGTTTTATTCAGTGGGCAACAAAACAGTGAATTCTCGGTAGAAATTATGTGAAAATTAGGCGTTACGTGGGATACAATAAAATTGAGCTGTTTATGGGGCACCATTGATGCACGGTTACATAATGGTTACATTATATATAATTGTTCGTTGTATTGTGAAGCGCCTATAGATGGTAGTTATGGCCAAAAATGAGTAACTCGCAGCTTTTCTGACGTATTCCAAATTAATACACGTACATTTTATAGCAAAAAAACTCTTTGTCATAGCACGTTATTCGAGCCTGTAATTTTTTTCTTTAATTCTAACCTTTTAATACTGTTTGAATTAATTTGTGATTGACACTCAAAGTTTAACTAGCTCTGAGCCGGCGCCAGATATAAAACCCAGACTGAATAATAGTGAGCAGAAAGAATATATGCTAGAAATATTTAAGTGAAGTTGCCTTTGCGAAGTTAGCACGTAATGGCGCCCACTATACTATAAATGGCACGCAAAGTTTAACAAGCTCGAGCCGACGCCAGATATAAAACTCAGACTGAATAATTTGAGAGCAGAGAAGACTATATGCTAGAACTATTTAAGTGAAGTTGACTTCGCGAAGCCAGCATGTAATGTCGCAGGCTATACTATATAAAGATAAGACATAAGATATATGATATACGCAGTGAACCCATTCATGCATACTGTGCTGCATTTGTCACACCGTACAGTACGCATTGTTGTGTTAGCCAAGTATGTCGCGCAGCGTGAATAAATTTTTACTCGTTGCATTTACCAGGTCCCTTAAGGAACCAAGCAAAATAAGCTGCTAAACAATGGAGTGTACGAGGGTAGGCGACCAGATTCAATCCACCGTTGCGGCAAAAGTTTGTTCAAGACAGTACGAAATTATACATTAGCTGGATAGAGTTAACAGTGGGTTTTGTAATGTACCGTGTTGCTGCGACATATATGTAACTCAATAAATGGTTTTCTATTACACATGAATTATAATTTGCGTCGTCAATTTCTTTAACATTATGTTCGTCTGTGCCTTTTATCAATAATTTTTATGCATATTGATGGAAGGTCTAACAGCACGAATTTAAGAGTTTATTTATAGCCCAAGAACAGAAAAGCACACTCATCAAATAAAAAGTACAAACACGACTCGACCAAGAAACTGATGAACTGCAGTTAACCCAACATAATAAAATATGTTTATGCACATGTAACAAGAATTCAGGCATGATAAAATGCCAAGCTATCAACAAACAAACAACAACAACAACTAACACATATATAAACCCGGAGAAAATAAATATACGAAAAAATGACATAGAAAAACACGACTATCTTTGGTTTGAATGACTGGAATGGTAAGGATTTGAATGAAACTTTTGTAGCATAGCACAGATACCTGGACATCGAAACTGTGTCCAAAATAATGCTTGGATGCCGTCGAACATAAGCATAAAGCATGAGTGCATCAAAACAGCTATAGCTAATGATTTCAGCTAAAGCTACGTTGGCTACAATTCCGAGTAAGAATTTTTGTGGTTTGTTTTGAAAACATTTTCGAGTGTATCTTTTGAAAAATATAACAATTCAGCCCCTGTTAATATCTGGCTAACGGAGCAACTCACGTTAACGTACGCGTAGCCGAGAGTAAAAAATTTCGATGAACGATAATTTCGATAAGAATTTACTGTAATGTCTGTACGAATACGAAATCGGGTATTAACCGACATAGCAATGATGTGTTGGAAAAAGCAATATATGTGGGACATACGGTAAATTTCGGATTGAAAACACTAACAAATACAACCAACGTACGAGTATTTCGCCAAAATTTTGTTTTGGTTTAAAATTCGGCGAATACTGAACATCGGCTTTGTTCAAAAAATCTTTAGACATAAAATTAATTTCAGTGTGGATATACGGTCTTTGACCTTGCCATAGCGAAACGTAATAAAAAATATGTTTAGTAAAGACGGAATGCATCAATATCTTTGCAGTAAACGGACTTTCACAGAAATCAAGTTTTGCACATATATTATATATTTAGCATTCGCAACAACAGATTTGCTGATACATAGGAATTTCGTTTGTCTGCACCCAGTAAGTTAGGAATCCTGCTCTAAAAACTAATCATTTTGCCAAAACTATTTCAAAATTATTATCAAAGTAAAGATAACAGTAGCAAATCACTAATTTACTATTTGTTTATGTAAACCGTTCTCGAAATGATGAAAATTGGAGTTAGGGTCTAAAATTGGAGTTAGGGTCTAAAATTGGAGTTAGGGTCTCTAAATTTAAGTATACATCTACCATTTACCAGATATTTCCAAAAATGAAATTATTAGAAAATTAATGCTTTATCGGTTATAAGGATTATTGTAGGTATGTGAAACACATGGTCAACCAGAGTTGATTAAAATTTACTGATATATATATTCGAAGAGTTCCTTAATTGAAGCAGCGAACATTTCTTAGACTGTGTTTTTCTTCCGCAACAATACTAGATTAATATAACTGTACGATATTGGTGGTGAATTCTATAAATTTAAAAATTCTATAAAATTTTGCCTGGCTTTCTAATGACAGTAAAAAGAGATTCAAATATGTTTTGTAAAAATAACTAAGTCGAAAATTAAATAAAACGTGTGGAAATTATAGCATAAACAAGGCATAGACATCGTAGTTGAGTTCAAAATCTCTTTTAAGTAGTTGCTTTTGCGGTCAACTGTCGGCGACGATCAAACAAATATCCTTCGGGAATAGTTGGAGCATTTTTTGTTCTTGTTCCAGAACGTGTTATCCCGTGCAACAAATTCATCAAAATTCGCTCTGACAAGATATTTTTGACTTCGGCAATGAGATAGCGTCACCTCACGGTTTGAGCTCAAGACCAGCTTCAGCGTTGGCTAAAACAGTGTAGATCTCCGCACTACTTGGAGACGCTGAACGTTATACCGGATAATTCCGCCGCTCCGTTCACTGTTGGTGAAAGAATACCAATTGTGGAGCACCGCCAAAATATCATTCGGACGCTACAATTTATCGTCGGGCAAGAAGAATGGGTTCGAACTGAAAGTTAACATAATGTATATCTTCTACGACACAAATATAAACTTTGTGAGACAAAATATGATAATTCTACTTATTCCTATGGCATTTATGGTGTTGTAAAAACACGAAAGAATTTTTAAAATTTTTGTAATTAGTTTGTATTGTGACTCTACGTGAAACGAGGGAGATTTGGACTTTATCGAAAAATAGAACAGGTGCAGTACTCTTAAAATTTTAATTCCTATAAATTAACGTTATCAGCGACGGGATTTTTTTTTCATTTTGTATATATATTATAGTGTCGATAGGCAGGGGATAAACTGAACGGTTGTAATCTTGGAATTATTTTACACGCAACCTCGGGCCGCGGGTCGACGGGGAACGACAAGGTCAGCGATTTTTGCGACTGGTATCCAACAGCACGGTCCACGCATTCTCTCAGATTAATTTTGCAAAATTTGTATGTGATATTTTTTAATCTGAAATTTTTCCGCGGCTGATACGATGAATGCATTCATCCACTACACAGAACAGCAAATCTCCACGCCCAGTGCTTATTACAGTGTAACAAGAAATATCGCTCTACGCTACCTTAATTGCATTTTGCAGAAATCTAGAAAAACCTGAGTCATTCTCAGTTGGCAATTGAATCAGCGAGACTTTTTCCAACCATATTTTCCGGTTTAATATTGACTGTTGATGTATATGATATATGATACATAATGCTTGCCAATAAATATGCGCCCAAGTATGACCACATTTCTGTGTTAGTTTGTGTTATCTGTTTCTAAAATATGTGTGCCATGCAATCAATATAAATAATATATAATTTCCAAAAGTGTAAACTTGATTGATGAATAAATAAATGTTACGATTTGTTTAAAGTACCACTAGAACGAATGAATGGTGGTAAATATTTTGGGAATTTTGGTGATAGGTTAACTATTAGGCTTAGACTAAGGCTTGCGCTTAGCTAGCCTAGACGAAAAAAAAAAAAAAATATTTGGGTGGTTGAATGGCTGGCTTAAGGTGAACCGATAATGGCGGCCGGGTATACAAAAATTTGGGCCTAGCTAGGCGCCTCCAAAGCTAGGTGAGATTGCGTGACCCCGGGTTTCTGGTTAGTTTAACACCATATCTTTTTAGGCAAAAATTATTTTTGTTTGTTTTATGTAAATGCCTTTCTTTTTTGATAAAAAAGCTACCAGGCGTTTTGAGAACCTTATTAAGTGGCTACCTTAATTACAGTATGTGCTGGTATGATAGCAATTCCCAGCAACCAAGGATTAGCACTGCCGCGCTACTTGTCTGAAAAGTTATTATTATTATTTAATGATAAGTATGTGTGTGGTTAGGGGTGGATATTATGTTACTGTAATTTCAACTCTACTAGTTTGGTGAACTATGCTTAGGCTGGACTACTATGGTACATTTTTATGCTTAGCTGGTCTTAATGTGACAAACACGGAGCTTATCTAGGCTCTGCGTAAAAATGAGTCGTATGGCTGAACTGTTATTTATAATTTTATTTGCTTTATTACTCTATTATTTAATCGTATTTCAAAGTTATTAATATATAGTTTTGTGCAACATAACAAAGGTAATATGTGGGTATTGGCTACAAATATAGCGATCTACTACATTTTGGACGAAAATATAAATTGTCAAGTGAAATATGTATCGCTAAAAATAAAATTAAAATTGTCAGCAAATAAAAGCGTTCCTTGTGCATATTTTTTTAAAATTTCATGGCGCGCAACTAGAAATGTGCATTCCGGGCGAATTAGCAAAATTGATAGCTTGCTGACGCTGCTTCGAACCAAAATGTACGTAGTTTCCACAGTATTTTGTGGCAACTGATGAAACTGTAATCAACGACAAGATTATTTTTTGTGATTTATTCTGCGGCCTAGCTTTTATTGCGCCAACAACGTTTCACCCAAGATTATGGGTGTTTCAAACAGAAGTTGAAACATTACGTTGCTGTAATTTTATACAGCACAATTTGTTGTTAAATTTGGTTTTGTAATCAACATTATGAGTTATTGCCTGTTATTCGTGTAATGCATCATTTACAATAAGATGCATGCGCATGGTCCTAATTATGTCACGCGTTTAAATGGGCTAGCCGCTATGTCACGCATACAGTCCAGCTTAACTATTTAAATTTTGAATAGCCTAGCTAGGCTATGCATTTGTCATTGAGCGTCGAGCCGGACTGTGCTTTTGTCACGAGGCGTTCCGCTGAGCCCTATAACTAAAGCCAGAGACTATTTAGTCCGCGAACATTACGTTTTACTATACCTGTCTAAATAATGCTCCAAAAGCGGTATACAGCTTAAAACTTTTATTGTCTATATTAAAACAAATATATAACTTAGAATTAGTGTGAAAATACTATAGAATAAAATGCTATTACAAGCACATTACTTAATAAAATTTGTCAATTGACAGTTCAGCCATACGATCTATTTGTTACGCAGAGCCTAGATAAGCTCCGTGTTTGTCACATTAAGACCAGCTAAGCTATAAAAATGTACCATAGTAGTCCAGCTAAGCTATAGTTCACCCGAACTAGTTGAGTTGAACGCGTGACATAATCTGGCCCTGGCGCACGCATCTTATCGTAAATGATGCATAATAACTTTCAGACAACTAGCGCGGCAGTGCTAAGATATTTAGACTGCCTGAAATATCTGAAGTGCCAGCACATACTGCTGTAATTAAGGTAGCCACTTAATGAGGTTCTCAAAACGCCTGGTAGTTTTTTTATCAAAAAGGAGGCGGTAATTACATAAAACAAACGAAATGATTTTGTCAATTATGGTGTTGGGGACTGACCGGAAAAACCGTCAGCCGCCGACAAGTCAGCCTAGCTTCGAGGCAGCGCCTGGCTTTCCCCCAGCTAGGCCGACCTGTATACCGGCCGCCCATTTTATCGGCTCACCGTTCAGCGGGTCGCCCGGCAAGCGGTGTGAAATTTCTCGACCAGCCGGCCAACGAAAAATCGGGCCGGTGCCCAACACTAATAAGGCTCAGCGCAAGCCTTAGTCTAAGCCTAGTCGTTAGCCTGTGAACCGATTACCCTGATTCTACCACCATTCAATTCAGGTACTCAGTGGGGTTATTTTGGTACATAAAAGATAGGTTAAGCATTTTATTATCATGCAATCAAGTTTACACTTTTGGAAATTATCTGTCTTATATTGGTGCAGTGGCGCACATGTTTTAGAAACAGATAACACGGACTTGACAGCAGAAATGTGGTCATACTTGGGCGCTTGTATTGGCAAGCATTATGTATCATATATAAGTATCGTCGACAGTGGATATAAACCGGAAAATATGTCGGGAAACCTTTGAAAGTATCGCTGGAGTCCGATTGCCAACTAAAAATGACTCGGGTTTTTCTAGATTTATACAAGGAAAATGCAATTAAGGTAGCGTAGAGCAATATTTCTTGTTACACTGTAATAAGCACTGCAGCGTAAAGAGCATTGCTGTTCTGTGTAGTGGATGAATGCAATTTCATGCATTATCAGCACGGAAAAATTTAGATTAAAAAATATCACATACAAATTTTGCAAAATTAATCTGAGAGAGATGCGTCGACCGTGCTGTTGGATACCAGTCGCAAAAATCGCTGACCTGTCATTTTCCCGGTCGACCACGGCCGGGGGTTGGTGTAAATATGATTTGGGGGGTACGACCGTTAGGGGTATCCCCTGCCCCCCTATCGACACCTATGATCTATATATACAGAATGAAAAAAATGCCATCATAATAACGTTAATTTATAAATTAAATTTTAAGAGTTCTACTGCACCTGTACTATTTCGATCAATTTTAAGTCCAGCTGTCTCGTTTCACGTAGAGTCACAATCCGGGACTAAACAATTTGCAAAGAGTTTAAAAATTCTTTCGTGTTTTTACAACACCATAAATGCCATACAGAATAAGTAGAATTATCATATTTGTGTCTCACAAAGTTTATATTTGTGTCGTAGAAGATATACATTATGTTAACTTTATGTTTCAGTTCGAAATCGCGGCAAACCCATTCTTCTTGCCGACGAAGTGATCTCACGTCCGAATGGTGCTCGCTTTGGCGGTGCTCAGCAATTGGTATTCTTTTTCACCGACGGCATGAACGGAGCGGCCGATGATATCCGGTATGACGTTCAGCGTCTCCATATTAAGTCAGAAATCTACGCTGTTTTCACCGACGCTGAAGCTGGTCTTGAGCTCAACCGTGAGGTAATGTCTGCAATTGCCCGAAGTCGAGAGCATGTCTTTGTCGGAGCGAATTTTGATGAATTTGTTGCACGGATAACACGTCTGGACGAAGAACAAAAATGCTCATCTATTACCGAAGGATATTTGTTTAATCGTCGCCGACAGTTGACCGCAAAAGCAACTACTTAAAAAGAATTTGAACTCAACTAACAATGTATATGCCTTGTTTATGTATAATTTCCACACGTTTTATTTAATTTTGGACTTGGTTGTTTTTACAAAACATATTGAATCTCTCTTTACTGTCATTGAGAGCCAGGCAAAATTTTATAAAATTTTTAAATTTATAGAATTACCACCAAAATATAGTACAGTTATATTAATCTAGTCATTGCGGAAGAAAAACACAGTCTAAGAAATGTCGCTGCTCAATTAAGGAACTCTTCGAGTATATATATAGTAAATTTTAATCAACTCTGGTTGACCATGTGTTTCGCATACCTAGAATAATCCTTATAACCGATAAAGCATAAATTTATTAATAATTTCATTTTTGGAAATATCTGGTAAATGGTAGATGTATTAAATTTGAGACCCTAACTCCAATTTTAGACCCTAACTCCAATTTTAGACCCTAACTCCAATTTTCATCAATTTCAGACGGTTTACATAAACAAATAGTAAATTAGTGATTTGCTACTGTTATCTTTACTTTGATAATAATTTTGAAATAGTTTTGGCAAAATGATTAGTTTTCAGAGCAGGATTCCTAACTTACTGGGTGCAGACAAACGAAATTGCTATGTATCAGCAAATCTGTTGTTGCGAATGCTAAATATATAATATATGTGCAAAACTTGATTTCTGTGAAAGTCCGTTTACTGCAAAGATATTAAATACCGTCTTTACTAAACATATTTTTTATTACGTTTCGCTATGGCAAGGTAAAAGACCGTATATCCACACTGAAATTAATTTTATGTCTAAAGATTTTTTGAACAAAGCCGATGTTCAGTATTCGCCGAATTTTAAACCAAAACAAAATTTTGGCGAAATACTCGTACGTTGGTTGTATTTGTTAGTGTTTTCAATACAAATTACCGTATGTCCCACATATATTGCTTTTTCCAACACATCATTGCTATGTCGGTTAATACCCGATTTCGTATTCGTACAGACATTACAGTAAATTCTTATCGAAATTATCGTTCATCGAAATTTTTTCTCTCGGCTACGCGTCGTTAACGTGAGTTGCTCCGTTAGCCAGATATTAACAGGGGCTGAATTGTTATATTTTTCAAAAGATACACTCGAAAATGTTTTCAAAACAAACCACAAAAATTCTTACTCGGAATTGTAGCCAACGTAGCTTTAGCTGAAATCATTAGCTATAGCTGTTTTGATGCACTCATGCTTATGCTTATGTTCGACGGCATCCAAGCATTATTTTGGACACAGTTTCGATGTCAGGATCTGTGCTATGCTACAAAAGTTTCATTCAAATCCTTACCATTCCAAGTCATTCAAACCAAAGATAGTCGTGTTTTTCTATGTCATTTTTTCGTATATTTATTTTCTCCGGGTTTATATATGTGTTCGTTGTTGTTGTTTGTTTGTTGATAGCTTGGCATTTTATCATGCCTGAATTCTTGTTACATGTGCATAAACATATTTTATTATGTTGGGTTAATTGCAGTTCATCAGTTTCATTGGGGGAGCGTGTTTGTACTTTTTATTTGATGAGTGTGCTTTTCTGTTGGGCTATAAATAAACTCTTAAATTCGTGCTGTTAGACCTTCCATCAATATGCATAAAAATTATTGATAAAAGCACAGACGAACATAATGTTAAAGAAATTGACGACGCAAATTATAATTCATGTGTAATAGAAAACCATTTATTGAGTTACATATATGTCGCAGCAACACGGTACATTACAAAACCCACTGTTAACTCTATCCAGCTAATGTATAATTTCGTACTGTCTTGAACAAACTTTTGCCGCAACGGTGGATTTAATCTGGTCGCCTACCCTCGTACACTCCATTGTTTAGCAGCTGCTGCTTGGTTCCTTAAGGGACCTGGTAAATGCAACGAGTAAAAATTTATTCACGCTGCGCGACATACTTGGCTAACACAACAATGCGTACTGTACGGTGTGACAAATGCAGCACAGTATGCATGAATGGGTTCACTGCGTATATCATATATCTTATGTCTTATCTTATATAGTATAGCCTGCGACATTACATGCTGGCTTCGCGAAGTCAACTTCACTTAAATAGTTCTAGCATATAGTCTTTCTGCTCTCAATTATTCAGTCTGAGTTTTATATCTGGCGTCGGCTCGAGCTTGTTAAACTTTGCGTGCCATTTATAGTATAGTGGGCGCCATTACGTGCTAACTTCGCGAAGGCAACTTCACTTAAATATTTCTAGCATATATTCTTTCTGCTCACTATTATTCAGTCTGGGTTTTATATCTGGCGCCGGCTCGAGCTAGTTAAACTTTGAGTGTCAATCACAAATTAATTCAAACAGTATTAAAAGGTTAGAATTAAAGAAAAAAATTACAGGCTCGAATAACGTGCTATGACAAAGAGTTTTTTTGTATAAAATGTACGTGTATTAATTTGGAATACGTCAGAAAAGCTGCGAGTTACTCATTTTTGGCCATAACTACCGTCTATAGGCGCTTCACAATACAACGAACAATTATACATAATGTAACCATTATGTAACCGTGCATCAATGGTGCCCCATAAACAGCTCAATTTTATTGTATCCCACGTAACGCCTAATTTTCACATAATTTCTACCGAGAATTCACTGTTTTGTTGCCCACTGAATAAAACAATGAAAACATAAGGTGGATTCACATGTGAAAATTTTTGCTCAGATTTTGAGCTCAGTGTTCACATTTTGATCAAATTTCTATTTTGCATATATATTAACATGTTATATTTTATATTTTGCAAATATTTATATATATAAAGCATTTTTTTAATTTTCGGCGTATTCCTGTGAATAATGTCCGAACTTTTGTAACATATTGCTTTACCCAATCAGGAGCTAGCAGTGAAATTCGAAAAATATTGAGCTCAAATTTTGATTACAGATTTCGAAACATTGTGACTTGCAATATTTTTCCATTACAAATTAACAATCAAATTTTAATGAAATATGGATCAAACTTTGATTATAAATTGAGCTCAAAATTTGATCAAAAAGTTTAACATGTGACGCACATTTAAAGACAGTTTATAGTTGTACGTTAAAAACTTACTACCTCTATTCTTTCCTATGGCTTTTGATATATTAATAATGTTTGTATAGCTACACAATCAGTCAGCCGAATAGCAAACCCATAAAAGTTATCAAAGCGCAAGTCTTTTACAAACATTTTCCAAATTCATTGGGCAATCAAAATATTTTTTTGAAATATAGTTAAAGCAGTATAAAAACTAATGTGGAAATGTGTTATGGCTATAACATCCAGCTTCATTTTAAGTGATAAAATCGATACCACAAAACAACAATTTCCACTGAAGCTCTGCTAGCACAACAAATTCGATTGCAATTACATTGAATTCTCAAACAAATATTTCAATGTTTAAAACAACGTTGAGTTAAAATTATTTTTAAAATGCAATAATATCCTCTACACCATAGCTTTCACATTGTTACGTATGCTTCACTTGGACAAAATTGCAAAACAGTAACTCTTTCGTTGCGTAAACGTTGCATGATGTCTAATTCTGAAAGAACGCTGTGGAAACAGTCAAAAAACAGTTACCAGCCCGTTGTATTACAAACGTTATCTAAATAAGACTCTTCCGACGTGTTATGTTACACTCGATGAACTGGGGCGAATTTTCAACACACCATGGGACCCTCATGGAAGATGGTCGTTGGTGCCGCGATTTTGAACTGGACATTTTGTACAATGAAAGCACATTCAAAGTCAACAGGCTTGCCCTCTCCCCATAATTCGCACTGATTTCGCAGGACTACAATGCATTATATGTGACATGAAACATAAATTACTGTTCGGCTGAATTACAACTTAAGTTGGTGATGTGAAGTGATCGCTCTTTTTTCGACGATACTGTCGCTTAATAAAGGTGCTTAAGGGAGAGTTTTAAAGTTTTCGAGCATTCACGTGCCCAATACTTATTGATAGCATATTTATCAGACGAGTTTCAGCCCAATATTCTGCCCAGTGATAAGGTGACTGTCCTAGATTGCGGCGACCCATGATTGACTCAAAAATGCTGTAAGAATCGTTTGCGTGATCGTGTGGTCTGATAACTTGAGATTTATTATTGTGAAGAGTTTTACGACGAAAGAAATGGTAAAAACCTGTCATCTACGTTGCTTACCTGAGGTCATCATCCAAAAGAAACTGGAGTCAGTGGAGCAGAAAATGACGCAAAAGATTTTGCTAAGGGCTGCTTTTTGTACAGAAAGAGTGTATGAAAGCTCCCATAGATAACTCTGACGTGAGGAACGCAGTCAGATTTGAGCGGAAGTTATAGCTTGCCATTAAGTAACGAATTTTTAGAAATTAATTAGACATACATATTGTTATTAACTACAACATAAGAACAACAACAACGTCAATTCAGTAAGTGCTTACGCATAGTGCATAGTGTGCTACATGTTAGGCTAAAAGCATAGTATTTTAATCACGAAAATACCGTCATTTTAACATATATATATATATCTAAATTACATTAATTTTGGTTCATGTTTTCACACTACATCCTTGAATGAAATTTGAAAGATCGAGTAGTATTTGTTGAAGAAAAGCTGTAACAGATGCTCTGATACTGCAAAGTTTCCCTATATTGAAATATTATCGGATTGCAAATATTGTGGTTAGCATCAAAATCAATCTTAAAATTCTTACATATTTTTGAAAATACATATACCCAAAAACAATGTTACATTCTGCCGTTCAAGGCTTTCTAAAACTAACTTCAGTTTCTAACCTGGTAACCTAATACGTAAATAAATTAAACAGCTGAAACATAAAAAGGCGGAACACGTCGCTAGCTTTCTTTGCAAAAACTGCGGCACAACAAGTTTACTAGACTACCGGTATTCATAGCAGCGCTGCCGTGTTCCTCTACCTACCGAGCTTACGTTAAGCTAAATACACTTGGTGCTTTACAAGTTACACGAGAAAATATGGTCTATAGTTGTTCAAACCGTGTTGTGTCTAAAAAATTACAAAATTAATAGGACTGATGCTACGCTTGAACAGCTTGAAGCGGTTTGTATAAGCCTGTTGTAAAACAGATGCTGATAATGAGAATGCCGAAGAAATCGTTGTTCAATTGTTATTATCTAGATTATTACCATCTAAGTCGACGTCAGGGGCCACTATATATAATAGATGCTGCGCAAACAGGTAAAATCAACAAGATTAATACCTTAGCGTAGCTTGGATTTAGTACAAGCACCTCAGCTGTAAAATCCAACATACTTCAGGTGATACATACCTATAAAATCAATATCTAAATCTTTTTATCGTGTAAACCAAGGATTGTAAAATAAATGAAGACGGATTGTCAGACCGTTTGCTGTGAGTCTTCCAGGCTTTTAGGCGCTTTTCCATTACGATTTGGTATGGTAAGTATACCTATGACAACTGTGCTGCACCAATCTATGTTTGGCAGTGAATGCACTTTATCGAGAGCTATACAGCGTAACACTCTCAACGCTGACATTCATTTATTTTATAATCTATTTGCACGCACTATAATATATGCTAAGCGCCTCGGTCGTTGAATTTCCAACCACCGCAAAAATTAAGCTTTAATAGCACTTAGAAATAGGAGCAAAATGTAAAACAAAACGTAAAAGAAAAATTAGATAACTTAATTCCTACATATGTAATAAGTTATGCCAATATATTAACCACCACTTGATATAGTTCAGAAAATTTAAATTCGTTTGAACCGTCAACTTCACAACCGTTTAGCGTCGAAATAGTCAAAAGTAGTAAAGGCACAACTGGGTGATAATATCGTTGCGGTAAAATAATATAATGGGTTATCCTTTGTCCCTATAAAGCTTTGGCATAACCAACGGTAGTAGGGAATATATTGTATTAATGCACGAAATGAATTCATCAATGGCTCACGCGTAGAAGTGTTGTAGTTCTAGTTATCTTAGTAGCTTCTGTGAAGATTCCTGTGAACATTATGGGTATGGATATTGAAATCGAAACACAATGACAAAATTCTGATTTGGACTACGGTCCTAAGGCATCCAAATTCAGGGAGTTAAGGTTCCTTATTACATAATGAACGCCATAAATATTTGAAATATAGAAGTAACCAGTAACGAATCCAGACAGGGTCAGCAAAAATTTTTTTTACCAAACATGCTCCTTGTTGAAAACGACTCTACCAATTTCCGGGTTGTGGTTGTTTTTGGTTTGATCTGGGATACCTTCAAACACAAAATCCAGATTGCCACCTGGTAGTAATATACATTCGTCCATATTCATCGGGAGCTCATCCGTAGACAACCAATTGCTAAACATTGCTATATTCCAGATACCGCAGCATCTGCTGCTACTGATCATACGGCGAAACTCACTATCTTCTTCTTATTATATAGAGCTAGCATTTTATTGTGAACTCTATATCAAAGTAATCATTATTACTATGCCTAATGTCAGAAATATTAGCTAACGACAGTTAATTTGCTTAACAATGAATGTATCTTTGAGGTGTCTAAAGTATCAAAATTATCAAAGCGCTGTTATATAAATTTAGACGCATTCTGTGTTTGGTAAAAAGTTTCCATTTCATGTTTGAATTTTCCAGTGTTCAACTAAAGTCTTCGTTCACTGCTGTACTAACTTACAATAAGTTGTGCATTTGGGATTTCGACACCAGTTTGTACCCCTTTTGAAATTTGCTAAAGTGTAATTAGAGAGTAGGGTTTGCAATTGATGTAAGAATTGTGCCATGCTTCTAAAATATATATCAACCTTTTAGAATAGCCGCAAGGCAAAATTGGGCCCCGCAATCAGCCGAACCTCGCCAGTTAACCAGTCCTTTCTGTGATCCAACCTCCAGCAGTGTAGCCTGTGCTGATTGCTAAATGATTGAATGTTGTGGGTATTTCCATTCTTTTTCCTAGTGGCTAGGAACTATGTTAACACTGCAGTTGCAGTAATTACTTATGATATTATGTCATCGCTTTTTGATTGTTTAATTTACAAAAGAACTCAGAATAAAGGTAGAACAACCAGCGGGAATCATGTTTCGAAACAATTTTGTCGCTCTCAAACACAATTAATGTACCGTAAAAAAAATTATTTAGATATGGGGCATGCTCGCTGGCAGGCAGGCCTATGTTTATGAATTCTGTCGTTTTTATTTTTTAGTTCATTTAACTCAAGTGAATTTTTATTGTAACTATTTACAGTTATATATACATATATATAGTTTACGTATTTACTATTTATACGCGTAAATACATGCATACATAGCAATACGTAACTGAACGAAGTACAAACATA
>JASANE010018660.1:0-22074 GCA_030248225.1 Trileptium ribeirensis | reverse complement strand
GAACGTCAGGATCGCATGTTTAGCTGGACGCCGCCTAGGGACTACATATACGTGTAAAAACCAGGAGGCTTTTGAATATTACAAAAAAGCTGTCATGAGATGGAGCGCGACTACAGGGCGCCTAACTGGGAATTGTTATACGATTTCACGAAGTTTGCGAATAATCGCTCGAGGGGAGGGGGGGGGTAAAATTTTTTGCCGCGGATGGCTAAACGATAAGACTTCCCATCGCCGATATCACTGCAGACGGTAATTGCTAGCTTTTGTCAACCTCGGTGCCCCCGTCCAGCTAACAAAATATCAGGCCGGGGCTTTGACCGAATTCTCGACCCTGCGAGGCTTGGGGACTGGGACCCCGCGGAGGCCGCGTCCCGGGAAGGCCCGCCGTGACCCCGACGGACACCGGGTGGATAAAGCTGTGAGACGCCTACTTGCAACATCGTGGTGAGCACATTTTTAGACCCGACGCCGAGAGACGATCCTAATCGTCTGTTGTAGGCTCAAATCGTGGGATCCCCGGGCCGCACCTTTTACCGCAACGAAAATCCGGGGCCGCCGAGAAGCGTTCGTCGCCATGGATTGTCGATCCCCCCACGAAAAATAGACTTAGGACGACAAGGCGCCGATATTGTCGGGAAGCCTCGACGCGCCAGAGAAACCCCGAAAGCGGTCCGCGGCGGCTGGTGCAACGGTGCGGCTTGTTGTTCGTTCTGCTGTTGCTCTCGGTCGTTTACAACACGGAACTTGATTGTTTTCCGCCAGTCTTCGTAGTTGTCCGGTCGCTGTTCAGGCTGCTGTTGCGACTGTGGTGTATGAGGAAAAAAATTACGCACAATTATAGGATATCATCTAGTGCAATTTTGTTATCGTCGCTGTCCGTTGCGGTGTCCGCGGGAATCCGGTTCGAAATAAGCGACGGGGCTGCACCGGCCATACTGCTGAATTACCCCATCGTTTGGCGTAATTGTAGGGAACACGTAAGCTTTTGCATCGATAGCTGGAAAGAATGTGTGCTTCCCCCCCGTGGTGGGCTTCGAAAAAATCGAGACGCAGAGCCCGCGCACCTGGCAAGCCTCCTGGGCGAGCAAGAGAGTCGGCACGCTCCGGCGTGAGCATGCATTGAGTTATAGCCCACAACCGTTAAGACTTACCGCGGGGTGAGGCCACGCAGCCCCGTAAGCGATGGCCAGGAAATTTTGGCTAAAATATAATTTATGATTGATTAAAACATCTAAATAGATATTAACAAGGGAACAAAGGGGGATAATATCCTGTCGGGAAACGATATTGTTTGCACATTCACAATTATGTGAATGTGCAAACAATATCGTTTCCCGACAGGATATCATAGTTATTTGTTTCGTTTTTAATATCTATTTAGATGTTTTAATCAATCATAAATTATATTTTAGGTTCCATTTACTGGACATCGCTTACGTACGGCGTGGTCACTGTGTTAACGGTTGTGGGCTATAACGACGGCATGCTAATGCTGGAGCGTGCCGACTCTCGTATTCTCCTATTCGGCTTGCCAATTATTCCGGTTGCGTTGATTTTTTCGAAGCTTATTCGATGGGAAGATATAGTTTTCCAGCTATTGACGCGCTACGTGTTCCCTACAATTACGCCAAACGATGGTAATTCAGAAGTATGGCCTGTGAGCCCGTCGCTTATTTCGAACCGGATTTCTGCTGACAGCGGAAGCGACAGCGACGATAACGAAATTGCACTAGATGATATCAATAATTTGCTGAACGAGCAAATTCATACACCACAGCAACAACAGCAGCCCCAACAGCGACCGGACAATGATGTAGATGGCGAAAACAATCAAGTTGGTGTTGCTAACGACCAAGAGCAACAGCAGAACCAACAACAAATGGCACTGTTGCACGAGCCGCGGAGTGCAACCCGGGTTTTCTCTGGCGCCCTGACGCTTCCGACAATATCGTGCCTTGTCGGCAAAGCATGTTTTTCGTGGATCGACAATCCATGGCGACGAACGCTTCTCGGTGGACTCGTTTTTGTTGCGGTAAAAGGTGCGGCCCGCATTTACTATCGACGACAACAGATGATTAGGATCGCTCGGCGTCGGATTAAAAATGTGCCAGACGATGTTGAAGTAGGTGTCCAGACTGATCCACCCGGTGTTGTTGGTCATGGCGTGCTTCCGGACGCCGCCGCGGGGGTCCAGTCCCAAGCCTCGCAGGGTCAAGTAATCGGTCAAAGCCCGCCTGATATTTTGTTAGCCACACCTGTGCATGAGGTTGACAAAAGTAGCAATACCGACTGCAGCGATATCGGCGATGAAAACGATCGTTTAGCCATTGGCGGCAGTGAGTTTCGGGCGGGTAGTGTATCGAGCGATTATTCGCAAACTTCGTGAAATCGTATAACAATTCCCAGTTAGTGTAGTCGCGTCCATTTGATGACAGCTTTTTTGTAATATTCGCTTACGGTTTTTACACGTATATGTATCTTAGGCGGCGTTCACCTAACATGCGATCTGATGTTCCTTGGGTTATGATATGGAGGTGGGGTCGGACTAACCGTTCATGGCCCGCTTTTTTCTTCGTACCACCCTCAGTGGAAACTCCGCTTACTCCTTGAATATATACTATATGTGTATGTAATATAAGGTACCCTCCTGTAAAATGAGTACGAGATTTGTCCGGAAGGAAAACAGAGTTTTCGTATCGGAATTGACATCCCTTCATGGTTTGCGTTTCGGCAGCTCTGGCTGCGATTTCCGCGAAACGGTAGATTACCACACGCACCCTGACAATAACTTGGTACCTTTAATTACCTTAATGGTTAATTTTTAAGGATATATTCTTTCTTGGTACTATTGTGGCAAGGATATCTCCTGACACAGGTATGTATGTAATATATTTGTTCAGCTGATGTATAACGTTTTGCTGCAGCTATGTATTTGCAAATCACTGAAATATATATATATATATATATATATATATATATATATATATATATATATGTATTATTAACCTACTTTCTGAATAGCGGGTTGACTGTTACACAAACCGTTGTATATCTGGAATGTGTTAAGCTGGCTTCCACAAGCTATTGTAGTCATACATTGAGGCATGACCTGGAAGCTTCCCACATTCCAACACTGTGAGTAATGAAGATATCTAGGGGTGGTGATTCACCGAGCGCAGACCCTGCCTAGGTGAATATTGGGGGCCAACAAGCTGTGTAACAGTGAGAAGTTCATGTGTAATTTAACGAATGGCTACCATTTTTGTTTTACCAATGTTTAGCCCTGCAGGCAAATTAGTTGCAATTTTTGGGTCAAATAGGAAAATTCGTACCTTTTTTAATTTTTAGCTTTTAGCAGAGCATAAAAGTGCCACAATGGGAGAGGCCAAATTTTACGTGAATCCCTGAGCTAGTGGGAACTGGACGGAGCTCCTAAAACACGGTGACCCTTGCTGTCCCCCAACCCCCATTTGGATAGGTTAGTTCTGTACGTACATATTCTCACTGCTATAGGTGAATTGTTATTAAATGAAACGGTATTTGGAGAAATTTGGAGTTAAAACGACTTATATGTTTAATGTTAAATTCATAGTTTGAATCTAATCGGTAATCTTCTGCGAAGTATTTGTGTGATGCTTTCAGAAATACATTTTTGTTTCGGGTTTTTGAGAATGACTATTTCATCATGAAAATGTACTGACGCAGTTTTCAATATAATAGTGCTTTTTTGAACTATATATTTGTTGTGTGTCACCGGGAACTTTAAAGGGAGTTCATGCCATTTGTACACATTTATAATATATTTATATGTACATATATACGTGTTGCCTAAATGTTGTGAATTTATTTCATGTGGTGATATATATATTAGTGATGTCCTTGATCCGGACCGAGTTTAAAATGAACTGTTATGAAATCGATCCGGACTGTTATGAATTTATTTCACGTGGTGATATATTAGTGATGTCCTCGATCCGGGTCGAGTTTAAAATAAACCGTTATGAAATCGATCCGGACCGTTATGAATTTATTTCATGTGGTGATATATTAGTGATGTCCTCGATCCGGACCGAGTGTAAAATTTGTCGGTTCCTAACGCTGGATAGCTCCAAATCGTTGAATTTGTTGTTACCAGAACTGTACATTCACAATTTGAATTTGGTACTCAGAATTATGTGTAATTGCTTAACTTGTATCCCGACAACAGCTCGCTGAACATTCTGTAAGTCAAAACTGTCTCTAAAAATAAGCCTTAGTGAATTTGGTACACCGTTGGACAAAAATTATCTGCTATTAGCCCGAAAAATACATTTTTGATTTATACTCTGTCCTTGACGTTGACCGTACCGAATGGCGGTGCGGTCTGGACCGAAAAATTTCCTTCAGGTGGCGTGGCTAATGCATATATGTATGTGTTTGCTGGTATAATATATATAGTGTAATATATGTATTTTGTGTAATATTCATTTAGTACTGGTATATATATATATTTGCTTCCTGTTGCGTTTTTACAGCTGGCTCATGACGAGTTATTTTTTGTTAATTTTCCATATTTTGGAATTGTTATTTGCATTTATTCTCCAGTTGTAACCTACTAGCAATTACAGCGCATTAGTTATGAAGCTTTTCGGATTTATGGGTTATCGATGCTTGGGTATGCCAAATTTTGGATGTGATCATAGAAAATTCGGTCGAAAATATGTGTATTAATAGAAATAAAAACCTCTTGTACCTGCATATTATGGGATGTGAGCTTTCGCAGTCGAGTAATAAGTCGCTGGAACCAGAGTCAGGCGTTGTTTGTATAGAGCGCGATAGCGAATGCCGCCACAGATAAAGCATAGACGGAACTTTTGTTGCGAACCCATCGAACCGCCTTTGGTGCTCCAAATATATAAACAGATTGTAGATAAAAGCGTGTTCACATTGCGTTAGATGCGATTCATGGTTATATCCGATTCGGAATGATACTGCTAAATTCTTCGCCTTCAGTATACTGTGACTCATACTCTGACCAAGTTTGGGTTTGGGCATCCCTTGCCTCCGGAGTCCACAAGACGCAAGACTTGAATACAGGGAAGGCAGGTTCGTTTAATTTTTTGTTAGACTTAGGTTTTTCATTTTTCGAAGTACATAATTTACGTTTTTGTTACAAAGAGTGAAACCAGACCCGGTTCGTTTGAAATATGGTATAAGCAAACACAATATAAATAGGGTGTCCGCGTCCTGCAAAATGGCCAGAAATATCCTGGAAAATCTGGGAAAATGGCATAAAAATTAGCGCGGACACCCTGTGTGAGAATCTTGTATTTTTCACAACGCATCATCCGATTCAGATCAATTAAAATTGTGCACATCCTATTAGGACTCGGAACGGCTGTAACATGAACAGAACATACGATATATGTACAAATCGAGTCGGATAGGACGTCATCTGAGCACGCCGTAAGGCATTGTGAATTATATTCTATAATGTTGATACGGCATATTAGGAATGTTTTATTTGCAGGAAAAGGTTAATAAATGCATGTTTGATTGAAATATTCCTATCACCGTAAGCTACGCATTTAATCAGAAACATTATTGTTCCGAAGCGAGAATACAACTCTGATCGTGTATAGAAATTGAACAACTCGCGTTGGGGCATAGCTCTATTATAGTGTCCTGAACGTCAATGGCAACACCAGGATAGTCATATTCATTGTATATATATAGGCTATGTGATGAGTTGTAGAGTTTTGACAGTTGGATTCTCTACGTTTTCAGGTCTCCATTGCGCTGTCTGCTCGAATGATGTCTAACGGCAATATCATTTTCAGGTTGACTACAAAAGCTTTTATTTGGAAACTTTCTATTTCTCTGCCAAAACGCTGAGACAACTTTTGACTGATGTGTCGGTACTTTTTAACCACAAGCTTAAATTTTGCCTCTGGACAAAAACGAACCGCCCCAGTAGTGTAAATTTGACTCGGTGTTTTTGCAGTCTATATTGCTTCATGATTTAACTCTTCTGCTTTCTGTTCACGAAATTTTGTTGGAAGCATCAATGCCGTCACACATACTTTGTATAACTATTATGCCTATGTATAGGTTATGGTCATTTTGATTACACTGTAACATTAATTGATTGCATTGTAAATAAAAGTGTAAATAGTTGTGCTATTGATCTCAAGGATCGACGGTCTAGGCGTTGCAGTAATTGTTCCGTGATGTCGTCTATTGGACCGCGACTTTTTAAGAGCGGACTTTGTAGTTCTGTCATAATGTTGTATTAGCAGATTTGGATTATATAATTGTGTTGTTTGTACGGAAAGGTGAAAGGAGTTCACCCCAGCCTGAAATCCGTGTATTTTCAAGATATGGCAACAATTTTTTGGTACCATTCGATGAGCTGGTTCAGCAAATATCCATTTTACTCACTTTTATGACAAAGAATTTACTTCAATTTTTGCGGTCGCAATGGTACCCAATATTTTTGAACAAAATTCTAAATATATAGTTTTCTATATCATTCCAACTTTAGTAATAAAACTAATGGTGTATATATGAGACGCTATTCGCTTAATGCTGCGTTTACTTTAAGCCCACTGTTTGGAACTTTTGTACCCTATACTCACGACCGGACCGTATAGACAGTCTGGGTCACCCATACCGTAGATGAATTTCCGAAGGTGTACGAAGTGCTCCTAGCTACTACAGTTTTCTTTACGGTGTCGTACAGACATTTAGCTACCAATTTGGCACGAATTAACAACGAACGCCGTCTGTAGCTAATGCGATGTATTAGTTGTTTGTGATGTGTAGTTTTTTAACCTCTCGATATTTGTATTTTATCATATGCATGCTGACCAGATGCCTCGAACAGTCAGCAAAACTACAAGGAAGACATTGTGCATTTGACACCGCCGAAAAGTGGCAATACCCATATCTAGCTAGCTACTTTTGACAAAATTTATAAAAAACATGGGGTATCTAATACACACTGTTATTGACAGTGTACTTGGCACTGTGTGGGGTACATAGGTTCCAAACGTTGGGACATTATAATATATATGTACGCCGCGTAACTAATGCGGTGTTTGTCATAAAGGAGCCCATGTGAAAATTTTGTCCACCCTGAGTGTCTCTTCCACCATCAATTATATATATGGTGTCTTGGACACCATGGTGTTTCTGATGGTATTTTCAGATAGTATACATAGGCAGTGTACTGTCGGTAATAGTATGGTCTAGACTATACCATAAATTTTATATGGTCTCACATCTATTTTGTCATTTTATTGCGGCCATATTCGAAGTGATTACGTGCGTTTCGACCCCGAAATATCTACTGCGAAAAGTTCACCCATATCGGAGTGTCAGCTTAAAATCTTTTAAACCTAAATCCTTACGAATATTTGTTCCTATAAGTTCAGGTTGCAGCGGCTTATTCAATCATTGTAATGATTCGTGGTGTGTTGATATCGATGACAAACTCAAATCGGTATGTTAATAAATAAATTATAAATTATAACTGAGAATTCGAGCTTTTACTTATAAATCTTGGATTTCCAAACCTAGATTTTCCCTTATAATTCCCTCAAATTTAAATCAAAATACTGTAGCTATTGAGGAAAATGGCTACACAATTTCAACAGCGGATATTGCGAAGCGATATATATTAACCGAACTTGTCTCGTGGTCAACGTTTTCAAGTACACTTCTTGTTATTCGTTCACATAGCTCACATTTCTTAAGGAATCCACCAGCGGTTCCGAAATAAGTCACAGATTTGCCTTCTCTTCTTAAAATAAAATCATACAATCCGAAAAGCAATTCCCTAAGCGAGGTCGAGATTGTGTAACAATGTGAGGTACGCTATAGATAATTGGAGCCGTACAAAATATTAAAATACACTGCAATTGGGAATTTGTAGAGTGGTAAACTGGGCAACTGGAAGTTTGGGATATTGAAAATTCCTGAATGCCCATACCCAAGAAAATAAATACTTTAGCTTTATAAAAATTATGCGCCAGTAAATTAAAGTGATCCCGGCAACCATCCTGTTTTGTATTTTTGGATAAAATTTGTTATGGACCGCTTTTTGTTTAATTGAAATTCGACGTAAAGCTGTTCGCGAACAGCGCTCGCGATTGAAATTTTATCATTTTTGCGTCTTTCACACAGAAGTGCGTGCACGAACTACACACCGTAGACGCGTCGCGCAACGATTTCACGCAAAATGAAGGTAAAAGCTTTCCATTGCACGAAAAATAAAGACAACGGATTTCCATTGCACGAAAAATGAAGACAACGGCTTTCCATTGCCCGCAAAACGCTAATAACGCCCTTCTATTACCATATGTCGAATGAAATATTGATGACTATGACTATGCGGCTAGAGCTATGGTAGCGTCTATATTTATAGCTTGCGTGCAATGGTTGATACCATATCTACAACAACGTGCAATCACAGCAACTATATCTACATCTTTGTGCAATGGTAGTGCCTGTATGTACAGGTTGCAGGCAATGGGACTACAATGTCTACAAAATGTGTTCAGTATTAGAGACCGTAACTACAACTACCAGCTACCATGCAATATCACCGACTGCATATAGAACTGCCATATAATGTTATTGGCATTATGTAAGACACAATTTATTGAAAAAGAGGGCGCAAGTAACCCTGAAGGGCGGTACCTTATAACGTTAGAAAATAGAAAGTATTACAGCGGGGGTTCGGGGCAGCAGCCCTCGACTTATCCTTAGTGTATGTCTCATATAAGGACCTTAGCTTAGGCTAAGACTAAGGCTTATGCTTACTATATCGAGAACGGCATGGCCTGCATTTTATTTCCGCCTCTCATTGTTACTATAAAAAATGAGAGACGAATCTGTTTACTACTAGCTGTGATCAAGCAACATGCAGTTCCAAAGGAGTGTCGCTTAGAACGCGCATCTGCTGTAATGCGCATTTCGTGCAACGTCAAAGAACCTTTTGCCTCAATCGACGGAGTGAAGCCGGATCGTTTGAATGCGAGCCTTGTCCTCTCACCAGGTCTCCGGTGATAGTAAAATATCAATTTACGTTCGTCCTTCAGTTAGGGCCAAAAACGAATTCCAATTCCGTGAAGCGAGCGGAGTTTCCACTGAGAGCAGTAGGACGAAAAATAGTGAAAATGCGTTTTTTGTCTATCGGCGTCACTAATAACTCATCGTCGAGTGAGTAGACTTCGAAACACATTTTTTGATCGATAGCAAAGTGATAATGCTATGCCCTTTATAGTGGAACGCCAACAGCTCCGACCCAATCTAGCAACAAAATGATCAAAACTGGGTTGAAGGTTCATTACCGAGTCCTGTGTTTCGATATCTCTCGAAATTATCGTCACATCAACACACAAACCACCATCCGAAACCAGCTTGATCTTTATTCTGTATCCGAATCTAGAAATTTTCTTAATATAACCTTTTTGTGGCACCCCTCCCTAGACCACTTATTAATAATGCGTAATAATAATGTTTTATAATATTGAGTGTAACTTGATTATACTACACCATTTGAGAGCTTTCAGGAGTTTTACGGCCGACAAACCCGATCTCTAAAATTAGTTTGTCTTTATTTGTTTGGTTTGTATAGTAAGTACAGGGCATCAAAAGTGATCTGCGTATAGGTCTTTCGGTACGTTAAAAATGGCGGTTTGGTTATATAGATTCTAGCACGAATAATTCATGCTTGTCAGCGGCTTGCGATGCGTTTACTATTGACGAATCTGATTTAAAGGATATAGTTAGTCTTTATGGTTTGTGGCTCTGTTTAGTTATATATTACTTTCAGGACATTTAGGTAAGTATAAGTTTTTGGCACGTCAAACACGACAGTGCAGTCCTCTGCAATCCAATATGACAATATCATACAGTTTCAATGATTTTAACAATTTAAGGTGACCACGAGGTTGCCACAACAATCAAATTTTTTTTCGATAGTTTGTGGAACGAAATCTTGTGGGAAAAATTTGTATGTTAGATATATTTACAAGTATTTAGGTTAGCTTTTACATATTATATCTTCTACTTATTTTCTATAGAGCCGCAATGTTACGCTAAAATGGCACAGCTTGAAGAAAAATCTTGTAACAATAACAACTAATTTTTGTCTTGATAAATTTGCGTAAACTCTTTCAAGTGATAAACGTTAATGAATATTTCGACTAGCATCGTAATCTTTGCTAGTGCATCAGCGAATGACATTAATTTGAGGTACTATAATCCAGAATTAACGAAGAACATACGTAGAGTTTATGAATTCCGCACATCTACAGTAATTTAAACGTGAAATCGGTACGATCATGAATCTTGATACTGAGTATTGGGCCCCCTGTACCGCATCAACTCGGAATTATGACTTGCATGCGAGAATTCACCATTTAGAGCCGGTCATGTCTTGCCCTGGAGCCGATTCGATCCTCAACTGCACTGTGACTTGGAGTTCAAAGCTGAAGCAACTAAAGCTCGGAATTTTCTTAGAATAGCTCCAGTCATTACCATTCGGCCAGGAAACTACACACACATATGGTGTAGCTAACTGCGGTAGGCGTGTAAGCATAACGCAATTGAATCTTAAACACGATATCTAACATGCTTTGATGTCTCAATTATGCTTCAGATCAGGCGTTGCTTGTGAAATGTGTTTCTGCAAAACGCTATCATTATATACGGCAGGACCTGGGAGCATTAGGGGCAGGAGAACTGTCACTCCTCCAAGAAATCAAGACGGGCACGACTTTCTTCCTAAGAAACGCATATATGCCAATTTTGCCTAAATTTTACCGTATTTTCCTCAATTTATTAAAATTTTCCGGGTACCTTCGATGCGCGTGAACGCAAACCCATTAAACATTTTAGAAGGGTGTTCGACCTTTAGGGGTGAGCCTCCTACTCCCTTAGGCGCACCTACACCCCAAATGTGCTTTATCTTATTATGTATATAATACAGAGTTGGGGAAATTTCGAGGGGGCTGAAATTTGGTTTATATCAGTAGCAGAATGAATGTGACATTTCTTTATCGCATTGTGCTCGTTCATGTGTCACCGTAATTCGTTTAGTTAATTTGTTAGCCAAATCGGGTTGAAAAGTACCACAAATCGTCGTCGCTTGAGTACGCGGCATTAATGTTTGCTAACAGACACAGATCCAGAAGATATGAGAATGCTGTGCGAACGAGATTCCGCACCGCCTGTCGCAGGTTATCGGCGGTCTGCCAAATCGTTAACCAAATACCAAAACTCCTTTCCATACGGCAAATAGGTTCACGATAGGGTTTGCGGAACAGACCCTGATCCAGAGGATAGGGGGCTCTGCTAACAGTCTCCCGCATCTCTTGTCGCAGGTTATCGGCTATCTGCCAAATCGTCTGAAACGGTATTAAAACTCCATTTCATACGACAAATAGAGTCACGATATGGACCAGAAATTATGCCGCTCCTGCATTAAAGTTCTTATATCCTCCTCTGTCATTAAACTGCAGTTTATTGTTTCTAAACTACAGCAAGCGAATGTGAGCTAACGTTTGCTGTGTTGCACTTGCAACAACAATGTGATAAACTATTATTATATCGTCGTTTGTTCGTTGAAGTTATATACTGTGGACACAGTGAACGAACTAATATTGCAAATTGCTACTGCTATCACTGTCATGTGGTGCTGTATTGCATCCGCCACCCACACGCACACGTTGCTCATCTAAAGTCGACTTAAATATTCGATAAATTGATAAAATAATAATGCAAATGGGTTAAATATTTATGAATGTCTAAATAAAACTATTATTGGATAAATGGATAAAATAATCCAGGAGGAAAGAAGCCACCAAATCTTGAGCTCGCGGATAGTGGATACCTACGAATCGCTGGTATACCAGGTGGGTAGTAAATAGCCGTAAGGTGCTTAATCGTGCATGTTCGGCAGGTAGTTTATTTACGAAATTACTCGGTGAATCCGTCTGGTTAGTTGCATCAAAAATACATTGACCAGGTTAGTGAGACATATCCTGATACTTTGGTGGATCTTTTAAGCTTTTAAACACCCGCTGTCAAAATTGTGAACTAGGATATTTTCGTGGCAACCATTTTGTTCCACTGATTAGGCAGTGGCCGCTGTCATCGAAATGACTAAATTATATCCCTTCCTGAGCTTTGGTCGAAAGAGTGGATGGCTCGTCTCCTTTAGTGAACGCCATCCAAAAGGTTGTGTTAGTGGGTATCCATCCGAAAACTAAGCGAACAATTGAATCAGTGCTCTGAGCGATTTCACAATATCCTTAAGTTTTGTTTTATACCCTAATTCCTTTAGTTTAAGGTGGCTGGATGGGCGGTATGGGATTTCGCAAGGTCCTTAAGTTTCGTTTAAGACCTTAATTCCTTTAGTTTACGGTGTCGGGATGGACGGTGTGGGATGAGTGACGAAAGTAGGTCACGCTCTTCGCTGTGTAGCCTGGGAGCCATAAATACCACTGGCAAGAAACTCACTATAACTTATCTAATGCGCGACTAAACATAAAAATGACCCCACCAACAACCATCTTAATTTGTAAAACCTAATGTGGTATCCACATCCACTGTTACAGAACAAATAAGAAATTCGATTCGATTTATTGCTAGCGTAAACTTAGCGATTAGGAATTAGTTCATGGCAATTCAGTAACATTTCATGGCTTTAAAATAGGATTACTCTACTTCGCGAAGAAATGTAATTCTGACGTTATAAATCAAACAATGCTGTTGTTCATTAACTACTGATCGCGAACGATACCTTTTCTATTTAAAATCCTGCAGAATTTTGCTCCCGAGGATAAAACAGCTTTTTTCGGCTGAATATAAACTGTTTCGGTAATTGAAATTTTTTACAAATTTACATAAATAGGATAGTCAGCGGGGTTATCTTAACTTTAGTCGCACATAAATGTAGGTGAATAGTTCAAATTCAAAGTCAATAATGATAACCTCCAAAACCCCTACATTGGTTTACAATTTGCGGGCTTTGTGAGATGTAAGTATTTTCTGCGGTCGCGCGTATGAGCCTTGTTGCGCAGTACCAACTTCCAATTTCCGTGGGTACCCGTTAGGTCAAAAAATTTTGCATACGCATACCACTTTATTAGCCAGAGACAACAACGCTGAACAAAATTAGATCCAAGCTATGCTATGAATTCAATTCCTTGTCTCTTGAAAATATATTACTCATTATGTGAAGCCACTTCTGTGTAAATTGCGATCAGTTTGGAAGTACCTACTTGCTTGTAAAACCGATGTAAAACGAACACATCTGCTCTCCAGGTGTTTACCTCCTGTGTTCAGGCTTCACGGCATGTTCCGAGTTTCACAACATATTCCAATAAGTTTTTACCAACCTTCCAGCTCCTTGGCAGATTCTTATTGCTAATTTAGGGCAATCGTCCGTCGAAGAGCTTGGCTTTCGTGCACTCGAGTTTCCACTTTGTCTCAGCGGAAAAGCAGAGCAAACAGAGTGAGGCAAAAGTCGAGATTGCGATAACGAGAAGAGAGGCTGCTCTGTTTTGTTGAGTACAATGCAGAGAAGGTAGTGCTTTAGGATTCTGAATAGACAAGGTCAGTTCCGGGTCACGCACGGTGTTTGAACCGGTGGCCACGCCACAGATGTGACCCGGTTCAACCTCTGTTGCCCTGGATCAGCAGATGTTTTATGCAATCCATACCAATATTGCACGCTTGAGATAAGGTATCAAGTAGTTGGGATATTTTATGGTAGATGCATATACGCCGGATTCTAATACAGATTATATAAATACATATGCATATGAAAAATGCTTAGTACATGAGATCGGTGTACACAAAAGTGGATAGTCACCATGTTTTGAACAGCCGGGCCTACTTATTAAAACATTGTTCTTTTGTCATGTCTTTTTAAAGTGCAATGGCCTACTTGTTAAGTTCTTGAAGAATCCCAAGCACCCGTGAGTTATGTTCAACCTGAGGAGGGGGTTAAGCTTGGATAAAATGCATCAGTGGTAAACTAAAGTAGAACACGCAACAAAGTCTCGTTCCAAGGATGTAATAGCTCACTACTAAATAAAACACTTTACCTGTTTTTAGTTTAGGCAGAACAAAGAACGTGCCCCCCCTGTTTAATTTCTGCGGGAACCTTTATCCTATTCCCGTGCCATAAACAGTCCCGAAATGTAAAAACAAACATTAAGGTTGGTGTTGAATTGTTTTTCATGTCAATAGACTAACCAAATCTTATGGACTTTTCGCTGAAAGTGTACTGCAAATGTTTTTTGATTTGTCGTTACTATATTATTAAAACATGCATGATTTTCCATTGCGTTTGTATATAATTTCATCGTCAGCATGTAGCACTGTACTTTATTGCGCCGCACGACGAGCAGCGAGCGAACCGAGCAAGCATTTACTTGTATGCGCACTGATAATTTTACCGTGTGCGAAGATTTTCAGTGGTAGTTACGGTCTCTAAAACGTTGTAGTTGTAGTTACGGTCTCCGTTGTAGTTGTAGTTAAGGTCTCTAAAACTGCCCACATTTTATAGACATTGTAGTCCCATTGCCTGCATCCTGTACATATAGGCACTACCATTGCACAAAGACGCAGATATGGTTGCCGCGATTGCACGTTGTTGTAGATATGGTATCAACCATTGCACGCAATGTATAAATATAGACGCTACCATTGCTAGTTCACAAAGATGCAGATATGGTTGATGCCATTGCACGTTGTTGTAAATATTGTATCAACCATTGCACGCAAGCTATAAATATAGACGCTACCATTGCTCTAGCTGCATAGTCATCACTATTTCACTCGACATGTGCTAAAGAAGAGCGGTATTAGCATTTTGCGTGCAATGGAAAGCCGTTGTCTTCATTTTTCGTGCAATGGAAAGCCGTTGTCTTCATTTTTCGTGCAATGGAAATCCTTTATCTTCATTTTGCGTGAAATCGTTGCGCGACGCGTCTACGGTGTGTAGTTCGTGCACGCACTTCTGTGTGAAAGACGCATTTGTGTTCACGAAAATTGAAGTTAAATTACCCAAATGTTTGAGAATGAAAATTCGTTGACTTGATTGTGACGTCACTTTTGCATTAGATTTGTTCGCAAACAGTGTATAATCCAAATTTAAATGATAATACATTAGAGAACAGAATTTCTGCAAACTGAAATCGCCAAAATTCTGTTCGAACACAAGGTCTCATTTCTGGCGCTTGAATTTGATTTTGCCAGTTTTCGGTCAGCGAAAAACCGAATGAAATTAAGTCTGTTTTCCGTAACGAGGGTTTGCGATTCGATATCGGCAATGACAGAATAGGATGAAGCTTATGTTGCTTACTATCAGCATACTTACAGTTTTTCTAAATAAAGTTGCATTGTGGCTGAAAGCTTTCGTGAGATAAATGTCTCAAAATGGCGATAAATGCTCAAAAGTGGGTCAGGGTACCCTAAAGTGAGTTAATGTCACCAAAAGTGGGTCTCGAAATTGTAAAGTGAATAATTAGAACCGCGGCTTGTACGAATTATGCATTGGATGCTTTGGAAAATAGCACTGTCATGAGGTTCCTACCGTAACCAAGTCATTAAGTCATCGGGTCACAAAAAACGGTGACCCAATTCCATCTTTGGCAGTTAATACCTGAACATCCGCGGAACAGTACAGCGAAGTCAACTAGCGCTTTAGCAGTGATAGTTGTGTGAACAACAGTTTGTTTTTTATTTCCGAAGCGAGGTGGAAGGGAGTGATCTGTAATCAGTGGACCACAGCATATCGTAAAACGCTTGACTAGTAACAAGTTCGCTGTACGTATTGTAATGATTAAATATTGGGATTCTTTTTGTACGCGATCTACGGTATTGACTCGGTTTAGGAATCTTATGACCCACTTTAGGAACTAGCTAACTCACATTAAGACAGTAGCCTAAAAGTGGGTCAGGGGTCAATTTTCGGAAATTTTTTCGGTCATATCACATCACTTATTGGCATTTATCATCCAAATTTGGCAACAGCATAGTGTGTTATCCAATCTAACAGTGTCCCAAAAGATTGTGTAAATTGATTATGGCTGTACATTTTTATTGCAGTAAATACAGCGTTTTTATAATTCGCAGAAATATAGTGACCCACATTATTTGGCGTGTTTACTATATTCATAGGGGAGCCGGGTTGGGTAATCTGGGATTCCAAGTTTAAATTCGATAAAATTTTGTTGCTATTCCTGACAGCCAGGTAAAGTGTAAACCTATATAGTAGGTTCAAATTTTCAAAGTCTTCAGCGTTATGTGAAATTACCAAGAGTTTATGATGAACCCTTTAAGAATGTGACACTCATGTCACACTACGTTATATACGTTGTGGGATGACGCGATCCAATTGTCTTTTAGTTGTCCCACTTTTACGGGGAAAAGTATCCCGTTTTTTTTATTTTATCAAATTTTTATTTTTTTGGTTCGTCTTTGGAGCAAAAGTTGGGGGCGGACAGAACCAAAGTTGTGCAGGAATAGAACAAAAGTTGAAAAGAGACTGAACGAAAGTTGGCGGGGACAGGACAACAAAGCTGGGAAATTTGTTCCCCCCCCTTAAAAGTGGGACAACTAAAAGAGAAATGGACCGCGTCATCTTACAACGTATATAACGTGGTGTGGCATGAGTGTCGTACTCTTTTTCAAGGCTTCATCATGAACTATTGATATTACCCATAGCAACGCCAGGAATGTGATATAACGTTTCTATAAACAAACAATGGGTTCGTAGTTCTAGTTTAAAGCAAAAGTGGCCTACATTTTACTGTTAACACGTATAACTAGGTACCGTTCTGACATGTATTCTTGCAACACACTTGCCCTTTG
This sequence comes from Trileptium ribeirensis, assembly GCA_030248225.1. Classification (NCBI taxonomy): domain Eukaryota; kingdom Metazoa; phylum Nematoda; class Enoplea; order Enoplida; family Thoracostomopsidae; genus Trileptium; species Trileptium ribeirensis. Next base: position 5,199 of record JASANE010018660.1, on the reverse strand, counting down.
CAAGGTATTAATCATGAACTATTGATATTACCCATAGCAACGCCACAAATGTGGTATAACGTTTCTATATATAAACAAACAATGGGTTCGTAGTTCTAGTTTAAAGCAAAAGTGGCCTAAATTTTACTCTTAACACGTATAACTAGGTACCGCTCTGACATGCATTCTTGCAACACACTTGCCCTTTGCAAGGTATTAATCATGAACTATTGATATTACCCATAGCAACGCCAGATATGTGGTATGTTTCTATAAACAAACAATGGGTTCGTAGTTCTAGTTTAAAGCAAAAGTGGCCTAAATTTTACTGTTAACACGTATAACTAGGTACCGCTCTGACATGCATTCTTGCAACACACTTGCCCTTTGCAAGGTATTAATCATGAACTATTGATATTACCCATAGCAACGCCAGATATATGGTATAACGTTTCTATAAACAAACAATGGGTTCCTAGTTCTAGTTTAAAGCAAAAGTGGCCTAAATTTTACTCTTAACACGTATAACTAGGTACCGCTCTGACATGTATTCTTGCAACACACTTGCCCTTTGCAAGGTATTAATCATGAACTATTGATATTACCCATAGCAACGCCAGAAATGTGGTATAACGTTTCTATAAACAAACAATGGTTTCGTAGTTCTAGTTTAAAGCAAAAGTGGCCTAAATTTTACTATTAACACGTATAAGTAGGTACCGCTCTGACATGTATTCTTGCAACACACTTGCCCTTTGCAAGGTATTAATCATGAACTATTGATATTACCCATAGCAACGCTAGAAATGTGGTATAACGTTTCTATAAACAAACAATGGGTTCGTATTTCTAGTTTAAAGCAAAAGTGGCCTAAATTTTACTCTTAACACGTATAACTAGGTACCGCTCTGACATGTATTCTTTCAACACACTTGCCTTTTGCAAGGTATTAATCATGAACTATTGATATTACCCATAGCAACGCCAGGAATGTGGTATAACGTTTCTATAAACAAACAATGGGTTCGTAGTTCTAGTTTAAAGCAAAAGTGGCCTAAATTTTACTCTTAACACGTATAACTAGGTACCGCTCTGACATGTATTCTTGCAACACACTTGCCCTTTGCAAGGTATTAATCATGAACTATTGATATTACCCATAGCAACGCCACAAATGTGGTATAACGTTTCTATATATAAACAAACAATGGGTTCGTAGTTCTAGTTTAAAGCAAAAGTGGCCTAAATTTTACTCTTAACACGTATAATTAGGTACCGCTCTGACATGTATTCTTGCAACACACTTGCCCTTTGCAAGGTATTAATCATGAACTATTGATATTACCCATAGCAACGCCAGAAATGTGGTATAACGTTTCTATAAACAAACAATGGGTTCGTAGTTCTAGTTTAAAGCAAAAGTGGCCTAAATTTTACTGTTAACACGTATAACTAGGTACCGCTCTGGCATGTATACTTTCAACACACTTGCCTTTTGCAAGGTATTAATCATGAACTATTGATATTACCCATAGCAACGCCAGGAATGTGCTATAACGTTTCTATAAACAAACAATGGTTTCGTAGTTCTAGTTTAAAGCAAAAGTGGCCTAAATTTTACTATTAACACGTATAAGTAGGTACCGCTCTGACATGTATTCTTGCAACACATTTGCCCTTTGCAAGGTATTAATCATGAACTATTGATATTACCCATAGCAACGCTAGAAATGTGGTATAACGTTTCTATAAACAAACAATGGGTTCGTATTTCTAGTTTAAAGCAAAAGTGGCCTAAATTTTACTCTTAACACGTATAACTAGGTACCGCTCTGACATGTATTCTTTCAACACACTTGCCTTTTGCAAGGTATTAATCATGAACTATTGATATTAGCCATAGCAACGCCAGGAATGTGGTATAACGTTTCTATAAACAAACAATGGGTTCGTAGTTCTAGTTTAAAGCAAAAGTGGCCTAAATTTTACTCTTAACACGTATAACTAGGTACCGCTCTGACATGTATTCTTGCAACACACTTGCCCTTTGCAAGGTATTAATCATGAACTATTGATATTACCCATAGCAACGCTAGAAATGTGGTATAACGTTTCTATAAACAAACAATGGGTTCGTATTTCTAGTTTAAAGCAAAAGTGGCCTAAATTTTACTCTTAACACGTATAACTAGGTACCGCTCTGACATGTATTCTTTCAACACACTTGCCTTTTGCAAGGTATTAATCATGAACTATTGATATTACCCATAGCAACGCCAGGAATGTGGTATAACGTTTCTATAAACAAACAATGGGTTCGTAGTTCTAGTTTAAAGCAAAAGTGGCCTAAATTTTACTCTTAACACGTATAACTAGGTACCGCTCTGGCATGTATACTTTCAACACACTTGCCTTTTGCAAGGCATTTTTACATGGTACACATCTTGCCTCATATTGATATTTAAGAGCTGCCAGATTATTCTGTTTGTATTAACGAATGATTTATTGCGAGGTACCTGTACATGACGATTTTTTTTCAGAATTCCACAATTGTGTTTCTTTGGGGTACGTACATAAATGTTAGGGCCAATATCTAGTTGAGGGGCGTGACGTTTTACGCTGGTATAGCGTTCTACATATACCAAGCCTACTCTTTAACTGTTGCTCATGAGGTGAAAAAGATATGCTAAAGTCCCTTTACTAGACGCTGTAGAAACCTGTGAGCGGTTCCGTTTACTTTGCGCCGTAGATGTTACCAGACGTTTCATCTTCGGTGGACGTTGCAGAATAAACTAGGCGGTTCCCTTTACTGGTCGCTGTAAGAAGCCACTAGGGAATTTTATTTACTGAGCGCCGTACACGTAGCGACCACTAGGCGGCTCGCCGCTCCCTTTACTAGACACTGTAGAAGCTTGTAAGCGGTTCCTTTTAGTTTACGGCTAACATGTTACCAGACGTTTCATCTTTGGTGGACGTTGCAGAAGAAACTAGGCTGTTCCCTTTACTGGGCTTTTTGCAAGAAACTAGGAAATTCACTTTACTGGGCGCCGTAGACGTGGCAATCACTAGGCGGCTTGCGGCCCCCTTTACTAGACGCTGTAGAAGCCAGTAAACGGTTCCGGTTACCATGCGACGACGATGTTACCAGACGTTTCATCTTTGATGGACGTTGCAGAAGAAACTAAGCTGTTCCTTTTACTGGGTTTTTTACAAGAAACTAGGAAATTCACTTTATTGAGCGCCGTAGACGTATATACCACTAGGCGGCTCGAGGTTCCCTTTACTAGACGCTGTAGATGCCTGTAAGCGGTTCCGTTTATTTTGCGCTGAAGATGTTACCAGACGTTTCATCTTTGGTGGACGTTGCAAAAGAAACTGGGCGGTTCCCTTTACTGGACTCTGTAGTAGCCACTAGACAATTCCCTTCAATGGGCACCGTAGACGTAGAGACCACCAGGCGGATCACGGCTCCCTTTACTAGAAGCTGTGGATGCCTGTAAGCGGTTCCGTTTATTTTGCGCTGAAGATGTTACCAGACGTTTCATCTTTGGTGGACGTTGCAGAAGAAACTAGGCGGTTCCCTTTACTGGACTCTGTAGTAGCCACTAGACAATTCCCTTCAATGGGCACCGCAGACGTAGCGACCACCAGGCGGCTCGCGGCTCCCTTTACTCCACGCTGTAGAAGCCTGTAAGCTGTTCCGTTTACTTTGCGCCGTAGACGTTAATTGACGTTTCATCTTTGGTGTGCGCTGCGGAAGAAACTAGGCTGTTTCCTTTACTGGGCGCTGTAGAAGACACTCGGCAATTTTATTTACTTGGCGCCGTTAGACGTAGCGACCAATAGGCGGCTCGCGACTCCCTTTACTCGACGCTGTAGAAGCCTGTAAGCGGTTCCGTTTACTTTGCGCCGTAGATGTTACCAAATGTTTAATGTTTCGTGTACCTTGCAGAAGAAACTAGGCGGCTTCCTTTACTGTGCGCTATAGAAGTGCAAATTACAGTATCTTTAGGACGCCACAAATTGCTATGCTGGGTACGGGGCGGGCAGCCTGCCTGAATGCCGGCGAGCTTTCATTTGGGTGGTTGATTGGGCGGTAGGGAGGTGGGCTGCCAAAGCGGATCACGACCGTGTCCTTGTCGTGCAACCTGCGCAGGGACAGATGGCTGGCGATGAATCCGCTATCAAAAAGTTAACAAGATTAGAATGGCTTTAAAACGCAAAGCGATAAATACCCATTAAGGATTCAATAACTTGAGAGCCTCGCGGGCATGAAAAAATGTATTGAGCCCACGGGTACGGGCCTAGTGGCGGTGGACAGCCCTTTGATCTGCGCGGGTACACGCGGCTCAATAATTTTTGCACGCGCACACATGTGGTGTAAACATTGCAGTTATTATATAAGAATTTTTAATGCTTTTTCCGATTTGGTCCAGATTTTCTCAACAAATTTACATAAAATCAATCAGATTCCACAAAAGATTTGGTTTGCCATATGGGTTTTTTATTATAAAAGTTCTAGATATGTGTTAAAATGAAGGCTGTCTGTCCTTGTAATATTTAGTACAATTGTTCAAATTATACTGTATGTGCAAGCATCTGGCATATACAGAAATATTGAAAATTTGTCAAAATTGGCTCTGTTTAGAAGCTTTGCCGTCTAGTTTACTTGGTACCCATTACCTTAATGGTTTCCAATCATATCCAACCAATGCAGCCACTATTTCCTAAAATACATTTGAAACTGTAATTCGTCACTGCGGTACTACAGACTAGGTGTTGCCCATTTCAATATTATAGTCAATGTAACTTTTAGGGACGTAACTGAAATGCCTGCTATGTCGTTCTCGATATACTAAGCTTAATAGTTTTAACATCTCATCTAATATAAGGGTTTACGCTAAGCCTAAACCCCAGTCCCAACTGCTACAACCCGAACTCACCGCACTCAGATGTTCTTTGTATAACCATATAGGCCATTCCGAAGGTGGTATGGGCTTTAAATATAAACAAGGCCCTGGAGAATCAGGTAATATCAAGTCATTCCGAAAAAATTGTAATTATAATAGCGTTAAAACTTTTTAAACTAAAATACATCGGCTAAAATGATTACTGCAGCCAAATTTTTTCTATGTATTTTTCTTCAGTCTCATCATCAAATTTGCGTTTATGGTAATATTTATTTATATACATATAATTTTGTAATGCTCAAAATTTAAA
>JASANE010018659.1:0-12743 GCA_030248225.1 Trileptium ribeirensis | reverse complement strand
CTTCGTTCAGTTACGTATTGCTAGGCTGGCTTTGTTCGCGGACACTGCGAGCTAAAGATCACTATAAATTAATTTGTCCCTTCGGTATTATGTTAAATTTGTTCGCGAACAGAGGTAAATACAAATAAAAGGCTTAATAAAAGGCTAAATTTAGACCGCGTACGGGTTTGCATACAATTATCGAGATTTTGATTGCATTGGATCCAACTATGACGTCTTTTGTTGACGTTACAAAACAATCTTTACTCACATTTTTACGCAGCTTGTCAATGTTTAGTTCAGGAAAGGTATATTAAGAGAACAACAACGGAAGGGAATTGCCGTTGTCGTAGACCATTTCCCCCGTGGTATTCTTTCCTGAAATTTAAGGGTTCCTATTTTCGCTGCATGCTATTTTTCACCAACTAATTTTTTTTCGACGATACGTTCTATTTTTCCTGTGTGCAATATTTTCTTCTATTTTTCCCGAAGTACAATGTTATATTTTGTCCTCCGTCACATTATTCCCAGAAATTTTATGATTATTTACGAAATGAAATAATGCGACATACTTTGTGATGTAATGACACCGCCTGATTAGTTATTTCAAAATGTAACCTGAATTTTTTTTATAATAAAGATAATATATTGCATTTTTATCGTTACAGGCTTATCAAAGACTATGAGCAGAAATTTGGGCACAAACCCAAAACTTTGCGAGGTGGCAAGGACCCCTGGGCATCCGATTTGTACCAAACTGGGCCAAAAATTCAGTCCCATATTTCCAAACTTAGAGAAATTAAGAAATAAATTTATTATATTTATGAAATATTCCACAGTGCGTTTAAACTAGCTGAATCCAAGACACGTCGTAATAACGATATTACGACAATTATATATTTAGCAAAAAATTCGAGTATTGAAACGAGTGAGGTGAAAAAAATGTTTTAAAACATTGTATTTGAATTTTATCTTGTACGGTTTAAGTAATTGGCGTCGGGTATTTGCGTGACATACCTGAAAGAAGTTTAAAAAGTGTGTGTCTACGTTTCTATCAAGGATCTCATAGACCATAGCAAGCGAAGTCTTCTTAATTCTAGCGGTTCAAATTTAAAGAAGTTAATTCGATCTATGTAACAATTTAGTTTCACACCACATTTGGCATATAATCAACGCATGAAATAACATTGTACACTTTCACTTGCATCGAAGTCTCCTGGGTAGCTAGGTTCTAAAATTGGTCTTATGTAAGATTCGTAGACGCGCAAAAGTATACCTAAATTATTAGTTATTAAGCATTTAAACAGCATGATTATGAAACAATATGAATTTTTGCATACCATATTTCAATGCGAATGAATTGAACTTTACGTTGCGGGACATTATGAGTCCAACGCCTTTGCACTGTTCTACGTTTGACAACTTTGAGTCAGCTGAAGAGGTGGGTTGTTTTGTTTCCAATGTAGTTTACTGTCCTTGGGACCGAAATTTTCAGCTGCAAATTTTGGTAACCAACTTTCGACAGACGCAGGTGCAGGTTGCATGCTTTCACGTTGGTTTGACAGCTTGGATAATAATCTAGCGTATGGTTTAAATTCGTCAGCAAATATTTTGCAAGATACACTATTTACACTGTTAACAATATCATTTGAGCGTACCATGCTACCCTATGTCACTCCTGAGGTAAATGAAAAGTGTTAAGAAAATCTTACATTTAGTTTAGCACTAACTTTTCGGCTGCAAATTTTGGTAAGCAACTTTCGACAGATGCAGGTGCAGGTTGCATGCTTTCCCGTAGGTTTGACAGCTTGGATAATGGGTGTTTGGGCTTCTGTTTTTGGGTATTGTGCTGTCTTGGTGGTGGTTTGTTTTTTTCTTTTTCCTTAATCTAGCGTATGGTTTAAATTCGTCAGCAAATATTTTGCAAGATACACTATTTACACTGTTAACAATATCATTTGAGCGTACCATGCTACCCTATGTCACTCCTGAGGTAAATGAAAAGTGTTAAGAAAATCTTACATTTAGTTTAGCACTAACTTTTCGGCTGCAAATTTTGGTAAGCAACTTTCGACAGATGCAGGTGCAGGTTGCATGCTTTCCCGTAGGTTTGACAGCTTGGATAATAATCTAGCGTATGGTTTATATTCGTCAGCAAATATTTTGCAAGATACACTATTTACACTGTTAACAATATCATTTGAGCGTATCATGCTGCCCTATGTCACTCCTGAGGTAAATGAAAAGTGTTAAGAAAATCCTACATTTAGTTTAGCACTAAATTTTCGGCTGCAAATTTTGGTAAGCAACTTTCGACAGATGCAGATGCAGCTTGCATGCTTTCCCGTTGGTTTGATAGCTTGAATAAAAATCTAGCGTATGGTTTAAATTCGCCAGCAAACATTTTCCAAGATAAACTATTTACACTGTTAACAATATCATTTGAGCGTATCATGCTGCCCTATGTCACTCCTGAGGTAAATGAAAAGTGATAAGAAAATCCTACCTTTAATTTAGCACTAAAATTTCGATTAATGAGAAAAGCAGAGAGTAAAGATTTAACGGGTTCTACTACGCCATATCCGTTCAAATTACAGACAAGTTTGGGGTGTGAAACTGTGTCAGTGACGCGAGAAAGGTCCATATACGCTACCTATATTCACAGAGTTTCTTGCATCTAACTGGAGAGTCCAGTTGTTCAAGCACTCAGGAGGCTGAGTAGTTGTGGAGTGTTCATATAAAAACCGAATGGAAGCTTTGATATTAACAGCTGACTAGTTTTCAAGTGTTCATGCGGTGCATTTAAAGCCGTACTGCGGTGCAACCATGCATGCCCCCTGCAAAAATAAAGAATCGAAACTACATGTTTATGTGTGCCTTGTGCAGTTAAGCTGCCCCTCTCCTACCAAGGCTTGTGCCCTCCGTGTGAAGGTTCTGCCGCTTCGTTATTGACACTTTTCATTCGTTTTATTCGTTTGACAACAGTGAGATTGGGCGGTAATTTGTGCAGTGGAATGGATCTCCATTTTTATATACCAGAAGTGTACCGTGGATAACCACTCGCGTGGTAACATTCCATTGATAAAACATTCCTCAAAGATATGAGAAATATGATATCATTGCACATCTTTTGTATTATGCCGAAAATATTGTTTAAATCTTTCCGACGTGTGACTTTGTTTATTTTTCTAATTTCATAAATGCTTGTGAACTTTTTGAGGAATGAAAGATACCCCAAACCGATCTTAATGTTTCTATTATAGGAGGTATTTTGCGGTACTTTTGGAAAACCGTTTTTTCTATGAAAAACTGGAAAAACACGTTGCAGGCAAATGGCTCTTCTGAATGTTGCTCGTAGTTAATTCATCATTATCGTTTTGAAGAGAGCTAGTCCTGCTTTAACGAAAAATATGTTGTTAACATAGCTGAAAACATAGTTTTTAGGTTAGAATGAAGAATGCGGAGTTAACTATTTATCCTAAACTGTTTTATAGTTTGTGTGCATTTAGTGCAATTTATACGACTCGATGTTCCCTAATAGTTTACAACTTCTCTAAAGTCTACGTTTCTCCACCAGCAGGCGCCTAATATGACCTATATAACTTATTTTGTTGAATGACACTTTATGCATCATTTACAATAAGATGCGTGCGCATGGTCCTAATGCCTTCAAATGGGCTAGCTACTATGTCACGCATACAGCCCAGCTGGACTATTAAAATTTTGAATAGCCTAGCTGGGCTATGCATTTGTCATTGAGCGTCGAGCCGGACTGTGCTTTTGTCACGAGGCGTTCAGCTGAGCCCTATAACTTAACCAGAGACTATTTTTAGTCCGCGAACATTACGTTTTATTATACGAATCCAAATAATGCCTCAAAAGCGGCATACAGCTTAAAACGTTAATTGTATATATTAAAACAAATATATGACTTAGAATTAATGTGAAAATAATATAGAACAAAATGCTATTAGCACAATACTAAATAAAATTTCTCAGTTGACAGTTCAGCCGGACGCTCCGTTTGTCACGCAGAGCCTAGCTAAGCTCCCTGTTTGTCACATTAAGACTAGCTAAGCTATAAAAATGTACCATAGTAGTCCAGCTAAGCTATAGTTCACCCGAACTAGTTGAGTTGGACACGTGACATAATTTGGCCCTGGCGCACGCATCTTATCGTAAATGATGCATTATGTAGGAACATATTGATCCCAAATATATAAAATTCAAAAAAGATTTTAATATGTGCCACTTATGTTGTAGTATAAAACCACCAATTAATAAACAAGTCCCAATCAACATTTCGTAGCGCGCTAAGCGTTGAAATTATGTTTTTAGAAATCAAATAGAAGTTATGCGCTGCAGCATGCGACCACAAATGAAAAGTACCCATAATTCTATCGAGGAATGGTCCTGGTTAACGAACGGTTGCCTGCGCTGTACTTTCAACACATTTAGCAGAGGCGTTGCAAAATATTCAGGAATATTGTCTTGACGCGTAGCAAATCATACATGTTATTTTAGCCTGCCCTGATTTACTATTCTGCTGAAGCGTTGGTAATAATGTGACCGATTTGTGTGTTCGAGTTGATGAATTGGAAATTAAAATTACAAATGACGGTAACCGGGTGTTATACATCAGTTTTCTCTTGTATATATCACGACAACACCATGTTGTAACGCTGGGAGGGTGCGTGGTATTAGGAGTATGGTGGTATTTTCAGAGGGTAGCCCAGGGTCTAAAAGGAGTACGACGCCTCGCGGGTGGGGGGCGTAACCCCCTCAACCAGTACTTCGGTATGTATGCTTTTTTCCTTGAAGATGCAACTAGCTATTCGGATATTACTATTAGTCTGGGTTTACTGTATTGAACAGACCATAGTGTCACAGCGGTAAGATACGTACGCGATTAATGTTTTGGTTATAGTATAATTGCGGAAATTCAAATTTTAACAGCCGCCAGGTCGGGAAATTTTAATTTTGAGAGCGGTCCGTCTTGGAAAACTTCAAATTTTGAGGAAATGCAAATGTTTGTAGAAGCCAAAGCGGGAATACAAAATTTTGGCGCCTATTTTACCTACCGTCACGGGAGCTTTATTAGACAAAATTCAAAGTCAGCGCAGACCGGCACGCAAAACCTTACCGTCACCTAAGACTCCTCCAGTTCTCCGGCATGTCTATAAACATTATTTGCGGACACGGTATGGGCCACAAGACTGTTGGATCACTGAGAGTCATTTTGCACTCAACTTTACTTAAACGCTTCATAATTACGACAAACGACATTTTGCACAGCCTATGTCATGTCGTTGTGTTGCTGTGTTACCTTCAATTTCAAGACATGTCCTCTCGTCGATAGTACTTTTTAAAACATATCCTGCGATGCTATTATGTCAACTTTAACATTTGTTTATAAATCTGAAACGCATAGTTTTAATGCTGAATTAATGCGTTAATGCGCTGAGATATTGCACCATCCAGGAAATAACCTGTTATATATTTATATAACCAGTAACCAATTTGACAAATGATCGTCGATAGTACTTTTTAAAACATATCCTGCGATGCTATTATGTCAACTTTAACATTTGTTATAAATCTGAAACGCATAGTTTTAATGCTGAATTAATGCGTTAATGCGCTGAGATATTGCACCATCCAGGAAATAACCTGTTATATATTTATATAACCAGTAACCAATTTGACAAATGATCGTCGATAGTACTTTTTAAAACATATCCTGCGATGCTATTATGTCAACTTTAACATTTGTTTATAAATCTGAAACGCATAGTTTTAATGCTGAATTAATGTGTTAATGCGCTGAGATATTGCACCATCCAGGAAATAACCTGTTATATATTTATATAACCAGTAACCAATTTGACAAATGAGAAAGATTTCGAAAACAGCAAAATTTGTTACAATACACATTGTGAACGCGGTGTGATTACTATAACTTGCAGCTGATTAAGAGTGTTTAGTTTAAAATTTCAGCAGTTCGTCCACCTTTAATAGGCCACGAGCTATATCATCGATATTTTACCAACGGCCAACATGATCATAACTGCTGAACGGAGAGCCAAAAGCATTTTGTACCAAAATGGACGGATTTATGAAGATTATCAATTATGACTTTGAAATGGTTTGGTTCATTTGGTTATAGTTTAGACGGCGCATGTGTTACTTCTATGTTGATTTCATACCGATGTTACATTTGGTTTTGAAATCAAAATCCTTGTTGATTTCGTCATCGTTGTAATGAACAGTCTCATTTGATAAGGTCGCGACTATGATGAGTTTGTTATGCGCTACAATCCAGTCTGTTAGCTATCCGTTGCTCTGGATCTTCTTGCAATATTCATTTTTGTAACGGCTAGCTGATATTTTAAAGCAATGAATGTAAACCCAACGGTGTCAACCGCAAACATCATGTATAAATGTAGTAATAGTTGTAGTACAACCATCGTGCGTTTAGTGATTTGTACGCACGGCTGTATTGAGTTTAAACGAGCGCGTTAGCACGAGTTTGACCTAGTTAAATAACACAACCGTGTGTACAAATCTCTTAGAGCACGCCTAGGTGTGCTACAACTGCCTTGTAATACGGCTAATTTGACTAAACGTGCGTTAACGCATTTCGATGCGCGGCTTTAACTATATAAGCTGTGTTACAACAATAATTGTCGCCTTTGTGTAATTAGCATATATCCGTGCATGAATATGCACGGATATATTGATACATAGCTAGCTGCAGCTTATGCATGTAATTTTTAATACGTAAGATGCAAAATTATGTGAATATTTAATATGCAAGAAAAAGTAAACATATTTGTTGCTTCTCATAAAATATATAATGGTTATACGAAAGTAGTGCGTTGAATTAAAACTAGATGCTACGCTTTTAGACCGTCGGGTTTAGCGCCATAACTTTTAATTTTTGACTAGCCAGCACAAATCATGAGTAATATTTCGTAGACGTGCTCATAGCGCAGGAGAGGTGATTACCCTCCACTGAGGCTTAGATACGCGTCGGCTCGTCCCTGAAACCCATCTCTGAAAGGTACCTTACCTCCATGAATGTCTAGTAACCCCCTTCTACTCGCGGCGAAGGCGCGCGGCATATTTTGGTAAAAATGAGCAAAAAGAGGCGAAATTAGGAAAATGTTGGAAAAATATCAAATAGTTAAGGGAAAATTATTGTTGAAAGTGACAAAAATTTTGAAATTTTGAGTCACGAAAAAATTTCCAAAATACCCATTATCTTTCCTCATTCATGTATGATATTTAGATCAAGCCAAACATATGAGTAATAAAGCAAATCAGAGTATTGTTTGCAAAGATAGAGACGATAGCATAGTATTTGGTGTTCCGGTCCGTAAAACGTATATATATATATACACCTATTACTTCGTAGCTATATCTAAATACTGGGACGCACTCAATAGTGTCCCCTTGTCAAAAAATCGACATATACATGGTAAAAACGTGACCTAAATAGAAACTGTAGTCCCAAAGCCATAAATTACAACGTAATATATTACTGATCCTTGCTGAAAATATTGCTTTTTACAATCTCTGCAGTAGTTTGGAAGAAGTTAGAAAATATCGGCGGTATAATATGCAGTATATAGGTACATCCACTATCAAAGATTAACCAAACACCGCCCTCAAGCTATAACAACGGCGATACCTACTCGATTTTGACACAATATTGGTAGTATATTCTCTTATTCAGTTGCGTATACCAGGGTCTTCTAAGCAACTAAACATTTATTATACAGGTGTCATGTGTAAGTGTACATACATATGTAATTTGTCATAAAGTTTATCTTTTTGATAAAATTGCCATCTTGCTGATATTCTTGCCATGTTATAAATTTGCCAAGGTACTGATAGACGTTGGGTAGTAGTAAACGCTAAACTGGTTACAAAAACTAAGCGAAATAAATAGCTTTTTCTAGGCCAATTGAGCTAAAAATATGAGACAAACAGGAAAATTGTAGATGCTTTCCGCAAGGTAATTTACGGGCAAGACATGGCACATAGCGTCAATAACCAACTTTGAGTTTACTAAACTAAATCATCGTATTTGTTCTGGTCGGATTTAACAGTCCAAACATCATTGAGAATAGACCAAATTAGTGTTGAAAACATCGTTCAATCAAAGTTAACCCACGAAAGAGAATTTCCCTTGTGAAAATAAAATTTGATCCATTTTTTGGGTATTTTATCCAATGACTTTCTTCGATTTGATGCTTCTTGGATCCGTCTGAGGTGTGAAATAACTTAATATTGCAACGATAACAAGGAAGCCGACGATGCAGCAGTGTCATCCGTCTTGGCTACTGGGAGTTTTTGTATCGGTCTCGGCCGAATCGAATCGTAAATTTTGCTTCTAGTACATTAGTTTACATTTAGCGTTATGATACTAACATTTAAACCCAAATTAATAGTGTCCCCGTTTCAAAACTGTAGTCCAGAAAGAGTTAAACGGGTGCATTATTTCATTGTACCTTTTGGAAAGGGCCACATACAAAACAATGCGTCTTTCACTATGTGCTGATAGTTAACTGCAATCAATGATAAAAATAACATATATCCGCACGTCAGTTCCTGAGCCATTATAGTTGTTGTTCTAACAAACTTTTGGTATTAGCGTTGTAACGTAGCAGCAAGATAATCTATCTTCAGCACAAAACGTTGCAACAATTGATTTCTAATTGAGTATGATTTATGTTGTGCCTTGCTCGGAATGCTGATAATAAATATATATAGATATAATAATGATCTTTAGGTGACGGTCACCCTTGCCTATAACTTGGAACAACAATTGGATATTTCCAACTTTGAGTTCACAGACTACTAGGTGTCATACTTAGCTTTTGAAGAATTAATGTTTGGTATTGCTTAAGGAAACCCAACGGTAGTAAGGACACTTTAAAATACTATGACGACTGAATCATATATAGGTCTATGTATTTGCTAAAAAATTTATGAAACTTTTAAATTTTTATGCCATTTAATAATTGATCATGCACGCAAATCGAAAGAGTGAATTACAATCTTTTGTTACTTCTTAATCATAATCAATTAGCGGCGCAGCACGCGGGGGAGGAGGAGGGACAGGGGGACCGGTCCCCCAGCTATCGCAGTGGCGAGGACCTTTTCAGTGAAGTCCCCCCATTTATTGTGAAGTTTTTGTATTTCTTTTCACTGTTGTTCACTGAACACAAATTTCATTTTTGCACTAAAGAACAGAAAATAGTCCGTTTCATATTTCATACATTATAATGTGAAAATGTTCTTGCATACATTGGTGTTAAAGTACAGGGGTCGAATTGCATTCGCTAATGGCGTTATGGAACAGAAAAATGTCGAAATCGGATACGGCTATTGAAATCCGAGTTTGTTCTCTCCGTTTTGTAGACGGTGACAAAAGAGGCTGGTTGGGAGCGCATCATAAGTTTACTCTTGCATTACAGTCTTGTTTCTCACCTTTATTTTTTGTAAAATTCTCATGTTTTAGTAGTTGGTTCCCAAAGCGAAACACTCAAAAATTAGGTATATACAAATAAAGGATCAAGGTCCCTCGGTATAGATATCCTAGGGTCAAAATCACAGGATATTATAAATATTATATATTATATATATCTTTATTACAGAAAAAGTTAATAAGTAACAGGGGCGCACAAAGACGGAGTGGGAAGGGCTGCGGGGCGCCCCCTTACACTTTTCGGTAAAAATCAATAAAAATATGTAGGGTTTTTCTTTATGGTGTCCGCAATTTTCCCTTACGCCCCATTTTGAGTCCCCACTTTGGAACAGCGTGCTGCGCCGCTGTAATTACTGGACCATTATTTGCGTAACTGCTAGTTTTGCTTCGTGTTAGAGTTCAAACAATACAAATAATTAACTAGTGCACTCGTCAAAAAGTTATATTTCTTCTAGTCCATACTCACGACGATTTTGTTACACTGGAAGACGGTATAGCACCTAGAAATTAAATCTACAACTAAAGGCCTCTATAATACCAATCCAAAACTACGAACCGTACTGCAGATACGTGAAGATTAAAGCAAGCGTTTGTTGTTAATTAGTTAATGTAGAAAAATTAGATTCTCGTAGATTATTATTCCCAGATTTTAGGTTGGTTAGTTATTGCCACGATTGCAGTACCACTATTTTGTAATTAATGCACTAGTACAAGTAATTTATTTTGAATCCAAGAGTACTGCTAAATTTTCGCTCCTTAATAAGAAACTCCAGCATCTATGTTATCAAACATATCTGGTTTAATGATGAAATTTTTCATCAATCGGACGTTAAATTTGATCTAATTTTGGACATTGGCTGTTTTTAATAGTGTCTTCTAAGCTCACATTAGTAAATGTCTACCTGTCAAAAAAATATAATCACTTTTCCACTTTAGAGTTATGCATTTGTCTTATAATTATTTCCAAAAATAAGTATTAACACATCAATGGACATTAATCAACATTTGATAGGTGAACAGTTGACAAAATTATGTATTGCATTTTTGTCAAGCGAAGCTTTGACTTAGTGGAATAAGTTGCCAAATCTTATTATTTGGAATAATTCTTTTTGATACTGCACCGATGATCACAAATCCACACAGTATTTTTTAGCAATGACCCACCTAGTGGCGACATTATGCCGCAATATGCGATAAGGGCATCTCAGGATTATGGCAAAGGCTGTCATACCCGGACCAGTGGGCCCATATTGGCTTAACAGGATACCTGTAAATCGTCAAGCTCCACCTATTACACTGACTGCGCTCAAACGGTATTGGATTGTCTACGGAGACTGCAAACATCGTACTTAGATAAAGCGACATTGAAAATTCTTAACAATTGTAAAAAGGAAAACACATCTAAATAAAAAACTCTTGGAAATATATATATGCTGCGATTACAGAATTAATGAAAAACGATAAAATAATTTCTGGCCCGGATTGGGTTCTTTCTTTTGTAGCTGTAGAACTAATGCCCAATTGTGATTAATATATTTGAAAGTTAAACTAATTTAACATACCCTGTTCGAAAGAGCAAACTAACTTTGAAGCAATGTATTTGCGTACTGCGTATCAAGCTTTACTTCAGTTTTGCTACAATAAAATTGGTAACACAACTTATATAGTTAAAGCGGTGAGTCGAAATGCGTTAACGCACCTTTAGCTAAATTAGCCGCATTACAAGTCAGTTGTAGTACAGCTAGGCGTGAGTTAAGAGATTTGTACGGTTGAGTTATTTATTTCGTTCAAACTCGTGCTAAAACATTCGTCACAATCGTGCGTACAAATCACATGACGCACGATGGCTGCGCTACAACTGTTACTTAATCACTGAAAATACGGGGTTTTCTTTAGTACATATATCAGGAATAAGGTTATTTCGAACATATATTTTTGCAGCGGCAGCATTTGAAGATTCACTATAATTGACAACAACCTAATGATAAATTTTATTTGGCTTGGCTTAGATTTTAGTGAAACGATTTATGAATTATTTACAAAGCCCAACACTTTGACTTAAGTCACCGTTATGGGCGGGTCAAATGACTACTGAAATTTTAAATATTGTAATTTCCCGGATTCCAGCCGAAATTTTAATGCAACCTAAGCTGTCTAAAACTTATGCTTAGTTTAAGCCGTAGGCTTAGCATAAGAACTGTGTCTATGATTACTCTAATTACTTAAACTGAACTTAAGGCTTAGCCTTTTAGTTTAAAACGCTATGGTTAGTACGGGTTCGCCTCCTTGTATAGCTTAGTTTGAGGCCAAAGCTTTTTCTTAGTGAAATCGATAAGCAAATGGTTACTGGAACTAGATGCTGCGTGGAGACCGTAGGGTTAGCAATCTCATTTCACATGTAATGTAAATATCTATCTTAACTCAGTAACCATTTCCAAGTAATAGTTGATAACAAACGAAATTACACTAAATTTCCTAACAGGACAAGCTTTTTCCTGGTGGAGAGATTGTTGCTGTGAAATTTATTTACAAGCTTCCTGTCCAATAGTGTATGTGTCATGAATGTTCTGTCTAAATTGTACAATTCCAAGTTATGAGTAACATCAACTCAACCGGCAAGGTTTGTGGTCCAAAATATATATGCGACTTTGACAACATTATTGTTTCATGAAGGCCTTATTTGGTTCATATCATTACTATAGGTAATTTTGGATTCCTTCCATATACTTTCGAAATTTTGTTTACCTTGAAACTGATTCTGCTTCTGATGCTGCTGCTTCAGTAGTTTACTTCTTACTATGTCATAGATAGAGACTTTTTGGCCCGAAATAAGGGTTTGTTCAACCACTAACAAAGGAAAATACAGGCAAATAATTTTACATTTATCTGCCAATCTATAATCGCATGAAATAGTGAAAAAATTGGAAAATTCCGCCGATAAGTTCTCTAATTATAGATGATTCAGTTAACATTGTGTTTAATACTGTATATTGCAACTGGGATGATATATCTTAGGATAAATTTATTCAGAAATAAATTTAAAACTACATTTTGCTACATTTCTCTTTTTTGGTTGTTGGTATCTGCGAGTAACTGCCTATCGTCGATGGCCACTTTCAAGACATACCCTGCTATGATATAATAACCACTTTAGCTTTTACCGTAAAGCTCAGAAACTGATCACAATTTTTAATACTGAATTAATGTCTGCCGAATTAAGCGAATCTAAAATTAAATTGACCCTTTCATGCCGGAA
This sequence comes from Trileptium ribeirensis, assembly GCA_030248225.1. Classification (NCBI taxonomy): domain Eukaryota; kingdom Metazoa; phylum Nematoda; class Enoplea; order Enoplida; family Thoracostomopsidae; genus Trileptium; species Trileptium ribeirensis. The sequence goes on along the minus strand of JASANE010018659.1, from coordinate 12 downwards.
TTAATTTGTGTA